>JAQZBX010048703.1:0-20116 GCA_029593785.1 Cabassous unicinctus
AAAAAAAAGAGAGACACAGGGAGGAAAAGCATAATGAGAGACACAACAAAGCAGGGAGTGTAGGTGACTCGGTACGGCTCCTGGTGCCTCCTAAAGAAACAAGGAAGACAAACAGACACAGCAAGTGCAAAACATCGAGAGGGTGGGGAGAAATAAATTAAAAAAAAATAAAAAGAAGGGGACCAATTAGAAGCTATTGCAGTAATCTGAGCAAAAGATAATGGTTGGGGAGCAGGTGTAGCTCAGTGGTTTGAGCACCTGCTTCCCATGTACGAGGTCCCGGGTTCAATCTTTGGAACCTCCTTTAAAAAATATATATATATAAAATGGTGGCTTGGACTGATGTGCAAATGTAATTGTGGAGTTGGTGGGAAGTGATGGATCCTGGATGAATTTTAAAGGAAAAGCTGCCAGATTTGCTGATGGATTGGATGTGGTTTTAGAAAGAAGGAACTCAAGGATGATTCCAAGTCTTTTTTTGGCCTGAGCAACTGAAAGGATGGAGTTGCCACTTAATGACATGGGCAACAGACTGCAGGAGGAACAAGTTGGGTGTGGAAGAAAATCAGGTTTTGCATATATTTGAAATGCTACCAAACATCCAAGGGGAGAGGTCAGGGAGGCTCTTGGATACATGAGTCTGGAGTTCGGAGGCCAAGTGTGACCTAGAGTGACAAATTTGGGGATCATGACGATATAGAGAAGGCCATGAAATTAGATGAGATGATTTTAGAGAATAGATTGTGAAGAGAAGAGGTTTGGCTACTGAGCCTTGGACATTTCATTTGAAAGTTTAGGGGTCAGAGAGGTGAGAAGGAACCAGCAAAGGAGACTGAGAACAAGTGGCCAGTGAGGTAGGAGAAGTGGGAAAGTATGGGGTCCTGGAAACCAAGTGAAGAAAGTGTTTCAAAGAGGAGGGAATGATCATCTGTGCTGAATGCTGCTAATGTGTCAAGGAAGATAAGATCTGAGAGTTGATCATTGAATTTAGCAAGCTGAAGCATTTATCAGTTAATCTCTGTGGTATCAAGGAAGGCACAAGGGATTTGGAGTTAGAACTCGTTTCAAATTCCTATTCTGTCACTTTCTGGCTGTGTCAGCTTAGATCCTCTGAGAAGCAGATGCCAAGATGGAATTAAATGTGCAAGAGATTTATTGAAGGAAATGCCTGAGAAGGATAAAAGGGAGAGGGAGCAGGAGTAGATAGGGAGAGCCCTCAGACCACCATGCAGTTCTGACACCCGTGCAGAAAGGAAAGAGGAAGATTGGGTAGAAGGAGCCTCAGGCTGCAGCACTGCTCTAAGAAAGTCTCCGCCAGGCTGATGAGGCATTCCTGAGCAAAGGCTGCCTGTTGGAGGAGTCCCAGATTGGGTATAAACAGCTGGGCTTTCGTACCTCTAACATGCTTGGGCATTGGCTGGGAGCAGCCTAGGGAATGTGGCCTTGGTGTTAATGCCATGGTGGATCTGACGGTGTGGCAGCTGGAAACTGTTAGGCAACTTCTCTTGGAGGGGCATCTGAGCAGCATACCTCCATGGCCTCTACAATGATCTTGGGCAAGTTGCTTAATTTTTTTGGAGCTCAGCCCTTCCCATCTGTAAAATGGGAATAATTCCTATGATGATTATGAGGATGAATGGGATAAGACATGAGGTTCCTATTGTGAGGCCTAGTGTGTCATCGATACTTAAATTTTTAAAATTCCTTTATCTTATAGTATTTGAAATTATCTAATTCTTCTGGCTAGGGGGTTCTTGGGAACATCCCCCTTCTGTCTATTTGGGAGTAAAAACAATTATTTGTTTCTATTTGCCAATTTCTCTTTCTGCCCTTAACCCTCCTCCCTCCCTCTCTTCCTCATTAGCCCCCTGCCCCAGCCCCATGTTCATATTTTTTCTCAATCTTTTCTTCCATTTTTAGATGGGAGGAGTTGAGCCATTATGTTATAATTATCTTGGAATTTAAGTTGCTCAGGAACACTGTAGTTTGATTGTTAATGAGCACTCGGTTTGTTCTTTGAATAAGAATTATGGTGAATAAGACCTCCTGGAAGGTACATCCCAAACAAGACTATCCTGCCTGTGGTGCGAGCTTTGCTTTGTGTTACTGGTAAGTGTGAAGGACCTTGGCTCTTCTCCTTGGTACTCTCAGACCACTAAACTGCTCCCCTAAACCTCATGATAGTTGGATAACTGCCATTCCTGGCTTCCTCTTTTTTTCCCTACAAACTTTGTTCCCAGGTAACAGCAAGGAGGAGAATTCCTCTTAGCATCTGACCAGGGAGTTTCCAAGATAACAGCATAAAGTCCTGAGTTATAGTTCAACCAGCCTAAGTTCTGTCTTTCTCAAGATTTTTTTTTTTTCTTTGCCTTATGCTAATGTGCAGTTTCTCATTGATGGTGACCAGATTTTTCCAGGGAGAACAAATTGGGTAAGGCAGGATATGATGGTCCTCAGGCTGGGTTAAATGGGGAGGGGTAGTTGCTAACCAGCCAAGGGAGCCAGACTCATTAGCTAGAGGAGCCAAAGTTAGAGTCAGAAAAACTTTTAAAAAGAAAACCCACAGAAAGAGTTCTGTGACTGTTTTAGTTTGCTAAATACTGCCAAAGCAATAAACTAGAAATGGGTTGGGTTTTACAATAGGGGATTTATTAGGTTAAAAGCTTACAGTTCTGAGGCTGTGAAAGTATCCAAATCAAGGCATCATCAGGAGATCCTTCTTCCCCGAGCTGCAGCTATGAGTGATCAGGCACATGGCAGTGTCCTCTTGCCTCTCCCCTGTTTTCCAGACCTTATTGCCTTCAGCTTCTGGCTGCTCCATCTGTGGCTTTTCTCTTTCCTGGGTTTGTTGATTTCAACTTCTGGAGGCTTCTCTCTGTCTTTGTGGCTTTTTTCTGTATCCGTGGCTTTTTATTCCTCCATTTATAAAGGATTTCAGTAAGAGGATTAAGATCCACCCTGGGTTCTGCAATCTAATCAAAGGACCTTAACTGAAGCAATTTAATCAAAAGGTTCCACCTATAGGAATGGATTCATTTTAAGAACTGGATTTTCTGGAGTCCACAAAAGCTTCAAAATGTCACAGTGACTTTAGTCTTTTCAACTCTCTGAGCCTCAGTTTCCTTATCTGTAAAATGAGGTAATAGCAGTATTTACTTTTGTGAAGATGCATGGGGGGAGGGGGGTAAACACCTGTGAAGGGTGAAGGGAGAAGGGAAGAAGGGAGCAGGAGTAGACAGGTGCACTTGCAGGTCTGACACCAATAAAGAAAGGAAAGAAATTCCATAAATGAGAGTTGTTATTTTTGAAAATTGTCATTATCAAGTTAGCCATTGCTATTGAGCATTCCTATAACCTTTTCTGCATGGCAGTTAATTTTTGTGTGTGTGTGGAGGGGCAGTACCATCATTCCCTTTCCACAGGTGAGGAAACAGAGGCATGCTGCCTGCCATTAAACAGCGTGGCTATTAAGCAGCAGGCGTTGAGTAGACATCAGGGAACGCTTCTCTTTTTAGTTTTGCCTCTGCCTCTTGTTCATTGTAAAAGACCCCTCTGAGCAACTGTAGAATGAGGGAAATAATGATGTATATCTTGCAGGGTTATTGTGACGATCCCGTGAGGGCAGTTACTTAGCTTTTCTGCAAATATTGAATCCTTAAAATGAGACGTTCTCTCTCTTTTTAAAAATTTTATTGAGATACAATTCACATAACATAAAATTCACATTTAAAAGTGGTTTTTAGTATATTCACATTATGTGCAACCATCACTGCTACCTAATTCCAGAGCATTTCTATTGCCTCAAAAAGAAACCCCATAATCACTCCCAATTACCCCCTACTCTCAGCCCCTGGCAGCCACTAATCTGATTTCTATCTCTATGCATTTGCCTATTCTGTACATTTCATATAAAGCAGTCATACAATATGTTGCCTTTTGTGTCTGGCTTCTTTCACTTAGCATAATGTTTTCAAGGGTCATCCATGTTGTAGCATGTATTGGTAGTTCATTCCTTTTTATTGCCAAATAATATTCCATTGTATTGATAGACCACGTTTTGTTTATCCATTCTTCATTGATGGACATTTGGGTTGTTTCCATGTTTTGGCTATTATGGATAATGCTGCTGTGAATGTTCATGTCCAACTTTTTGTGTGAACATGGGTTTTTAGTTCTCTTATATATATACCTAGGTGTGGGATTTCAGGGTCAAAGGTAATTCTGTGTTTAACTTTTTGAGGAACTGCCAAATTGTTTTCCATAGTGACTGCACCATTTTATATTCCCACCAGCAATGTATGAGGGTTCCAGTTTCTCTGCTTCCTGGCCAACATTTGTTATTTTCATGTTTTGTTTTTGTTTTTTAACAAAGTGGTATCTCATTGTGGTTTTTAATGACTAATGATGATGAGCATCTTTTCAGGTGCTTATTGTCTATTAATGTGTTTTCTTTAGAGAGCTGTCTATTCAGAACTTTTGTTCATTTTTTAATTGGGTTATTTGCCTTTTTATTGTCAAATTATAAGAGTTCTTTATTTATTCTGGATACTAGACCCTCATCAGATACATGATTTTCTTTTTTAAATTGTGATAATAATACACATTTATCCAGAAATCTAAACTGTCAAAAGACAAGTTCTTTTATATTTCCCTAAGCATTCTTCCTGGAAGTAACCATTGTCAAGTTTAGTATATATCCTTCTAGACTTTTTAAAATGCATGTACAGACCTATATATACATATTTAGTTTACATTATTGGGTTTAAATGTCCGCAGTACCACAACTTGCTTTTTTTGCTTAACAGTATCCTGTGTACATTTTTTCATGATTATTTCGGGGTTTTTTTTGTGGTTTTTTTTTTGTGGGGGTGGGGTGGGGTGGGGGGAGGCTGTTTAGTAATACCCTTTTGAGATGGGTGTAATACAGGCGAGGAAACTGGAGATCAGAAGGTTTAAGTAACGTGTCCAGGGTCACAGATTAGTAAGTAGAGGGGCCATTATTCAAATTTGAATCTGTCTGCTTCTGAAGCCCATGTTTTTGCCACATTATCACATTGCTCTTTGGGCTGTTGACCAGGACCCTTCCTCCTTCCATTTCTGTGGCCTTCCTGTGCTAGCCGCTGTATCAGCCTTGTGGATCTTGTTACAGGGATAGTGTGTATAACTTGCACATTCCAGGAAATCTTGGGTATTCCCACACACACACAGACCTTCAGTGATCTTGAAAGAAAAAAAAATCAGAACAGAATGCTTAATGACTTCATACGGGCTAGGGCAGCCACAGACTGCATTTGAGCAACTGCAGCTGCTCTTCCAGACTTTTTATTCCCACTGCCTGCCTGCCATCGCTGTTTTCACAGGGCCATTCATTCTGCCAGATGATTTCCAGTGGACTGGGCGAACCTCCATGCAGTTTTAGGATGCCTGCCTTCTGTTCAGTGTTGCTTCCCACCTGGCCTATGGCTTTTTAGAACACATCCTGCTATTGCAGCTCCTAAGTGGCTCCCAAGTGTGTGGAATTAGGCTCCCTCCCAGCACAGACGCTCTGATTGAAATACAAAGAACTGCATTTGGGGATCAAGAGTGGTTTGAGGAGAAAGTTGCCACCAACACCTATGAAAAAGATGCAACACAGAGGGACAGGCTCTTCCTCTCCCTCCTCTTTTCTACCCTTTCCATCATATACCTATTTATGGTACCTAGCAATTGGCTGCTATAGATCAGATCACTTTTCCATTGAATTTCTCTATAAATTCCCTCTCCTTTCTCCTAGCTGTGCTTGGACTTGTAGGAAAGCTGGAGGAGTAGCAGTGAATTATAAATCTAAGCAGGCCTTAATGTAAGAGCTGCTTAGAGTTGTCTAGTACCAACAAAGGAGGAAACATAGCAGAGGGCCTGGGATTCAGGAGTTAGGCTGCACCAGGCTCAAATCCCAGACCTACAAAGCACTTGTTGTGTGACCCTAGGTGGGTTACTTGATCTGTCTGAACCTCCACTTTCTAATCTGTAAAATGTAGGTATTAATACCACTGATGTCATAGGATTGTTGTGAGTGCATCAGCCCAGAACTTGACACATGGGAAGGGCTCTGCAAATGCTAGTAATCATTATTGCTGTTACTGAAGGAGAGCAGATGACAGTATGGTCAGATGACTAGGCAAATACAAATGGGTCCTTTCCCTGATAAGATCCCTCATTCTCTCCTAACCTTGCTTTATTTTCTTCATACCATTTGTCATATGTCATTTTATTTATTTGTTTACTCTCTCTGCTTCACTAGAATATGAATGCTTTAAGAGGAGAGAGGAGGGGCTTTGTCAGTTTTATTCATAACTATATCCTTATCCCCTAGAACAGGGCCTAGCAAGTAGTAAATATGTAATAATGCAATCAGTATTTATGGAATAAGTGATTTTGGGCACTTACTATGTGCCCACTGCTGTTCCAGGTGCTTTCCATGTATTAGCAAATTTATTCATAACCATCTTTTGAGGTAGCTATGCTATTATACCACTATTCTATGGATGAAGAAACTGAGACACAGAGGAAAGGGGTTCTGTGTGCCCTATGTCACAGTAAATGGGAGGAGAACTGGGATTTGAACCCAGGAAATCTTTCTCTAGAGCCTGGGCTTCTAACCACTGTGCCGTACGCGCTCAGTAAGAGTATCACCATTATTTTTATTACAGATATTAATGACAGCTTAAAGTAGTTCAGTACCTACACATATAAAGTTCTTTCCCCATCATCTTTCATTTGCTCATAACACTAACTATGGAAGAAAGGTAACATTGTTATCGTTCCCCTCCCCTGACTTGACATTTGAGGAAATAATAAGATAATGTTTCTCAAGTACTTCACCAAGTACCAGCATTTTTATTAACTTGTTTAATCCCTAAAACAATCCCATGAGGTAAATGGTAATATCCATATTTGATAGTAGGTAAAACTGAGGCAAAGAGATAAAATTACTTGCTCAGGGCCACAAAGCTAAGGAATGGTAGATTTGGGCCTCAAATCCAGGCTATGTGGCTTCAGAGACAAGTCTCGTAAATACTAGGCAGCCTTTGTGATTCAGAGCAATGAAGCTTATTGTCCACAGTTACTCAGTTTGTAAGTGGCAGAGTTAGGGTTGGATATCAAGTCTGCCTTACCTGCCATTCCTGTGCTTTTCCTCATGTACGTAGGAGCTGAGGCAAGAGTTATCCACTTATTCCTGGACTCAGTCGGGTTTTCATACTTTTAGGGTGGCAGGGGAGGAAAAGCCGAGTGACTTAATCATGGTCATTCAGCTGGAAATGTGGAGCCGTGGCTTGAATCCCATTCCCCTGACTTTAACTCCCTTTCTCTTTCCATCATGCTGGGCTGTATTTCAGGATGGTATGTCTGATTTAGTTAGGCCGCAGTCACAGGACAGTCCTTTAAAAACAGGTGGCCAGTGTGTCCCCAGAGAGAATTAAAGTTACTGCTGGTGGTGGAAGTTGTTAAAAAGTGCATGTGTGATTTCCTATGGGTTAAAAGGCCACCTACAAAAGGTCTGATGTCTTCAGGAGATGTTAGTGTATGTAAAACAGGCTGACGGATGGGGGTAGGAGCGGAGAAGGGGGATGCCTAGCAGCTTAGGAAATCTTGATTGGACTGCATAAACAAAAACATTTCCTTCAAGGCCAGCAGCTTCAAGGCACTGGGCAGCACCTACCAGCAGACAATAAAGCAGGGCATGTATCCGTTGCTGATTGCAGGCCTGTGATTCTACTTGCGAGAGATATCTTACAGAAGCCCAGTGAGGAGGTGGCAAGGTTTTCTCTCAGAGGAGCTGTCAGAAATGTGTTCTGATGGGTTATCCCCTGGAAGCATGACTTCCTTCTCTCTCAGTCTGCTCCCCACAGCTGCTGGAACAGCACCCCCCACCCCCACTCCTAGCCTGTTGCTCTCCTCTGTTCCCATTCTTTCCCCTCTGCTCATTGTCCACTCACTCAAGCTCCAAGTGACTAAATCTTTTTTGACTGTTTTCTCTCTCACCACTTATATCCTTTTAACTCCAAGTCCTGGCGATTGTATAGTAAGAATAATAATACTTCTTACCTGTATTGAGCTCCTACAGTGCATAAGCTCTTGCCCACTACTTCATTTAATCCTCGCTTCTGCCCTCTTAGTATAATTCTTATTCCTATTTTATATATGAGGAAACTGAATTCAGGGAAGTGAAATAGTATGCTCAGAGTTCTGAGCTAGTAAGTGGCAGAGATGGGATTCCAACTTAGGCCTTCCTGGCTCTAAAGCACACCGTTTCCACCTTTGAAAGTCTCTTCTAAGTGACCATAGAACCTTTGAAGTTGAGTGCTTGACACATTATAACTTTTTTGCTATAACCACCTAGGCTGAGCATGGCTTCCTCTCATATACACCTAGTGTATAGCTTTGTATGTGAGTCCCATTCTCATAGAAACAATAGGAAGTATCATTTCAGTCAGTGGGATTCTCTGCCATGTGAGTTACCACTGGGGCATGCCCTCTTCTTATTGTTCATGGGAGCATGTTCAAGGAATTTTGCAGGAAGGCCCCCATCCAGGATGTTACTGGAAGACCTGCCTGGCAGTGTTTGTACAAACAAAGCGTGACCCTGCTAGCTCAGCCAAAACCCCTGCCTTATGCTGGGAGGCTCTCTGACCCTAGCGGAAAAGGCTGCTGTCTTCATCACCAAGCTAAGAAACTGCTGCAGGATGGGTTCTGAGTTCCTCATATTCCTTCTTACAGGCTTCTGGAGAGACTCTTGCCATGTCCTTTTTTTTTACTTGTATACCAATGTTCATAGCAGCATTATTCACAATAGCCAAAAGATGTAAACAACCCAAATGTCCAGCAACGAATGGACAAAATATGGTACACTCACACAATGGAATATCATTTGGCCCTGCAAGACACATAAGGACAAATACTATATGACGTCACTTATAAGAGATGTCTAGAAATAGCAAATCCTCAGAGACAGAAAGTAGATGGGGGGGAGGGAAGAGTATATGTTTGGTGGATCTAGTGTGTATAAATAAGATCAATTTTTAAAAAAAGTGAAGGGAGACACAATTCTCCAGTGGGTTTTGATTTGAATACTAAGGTCACTTCAAAATGGTATTTTCTGGGGAAAGAAAAAGATTGAAGTGACTTTATGAGAAAAGGAAGGTACCTGGGACCATAAAATTTTCTTTCCAAACATCTCACTGTCCAGGGCTATGTGGGCCACCTTCCCAGGTTCATCTTCTGGAGGGTGGCCAAGGGGCAGCTATTTGCAGGGACAAAATGTAGGCATGTGGGCTGAGGTGTCTGTAAATGTTCCTGCGAGGCCCGATACAGTACAGACAAGCTGGCGGAAGAGAGCAGGGGGCAGAGTGGGGGGGTGCTGCCACCTTCTGGCATGGAATTCTAAGATGTCTGAGAATTCTAAATTCTGAGCTGGACTTGTATGTTGTTGTAAAGGTGTATTTGTCAAGATGGGAGACTAGACCATTAATAGCTTGTAGCTTGGTTTATAATGTTGAAGTATTTAGATTTATTGCCTCAGGGCTGCAAGTGTTAGGTGAGAGCTTAGAAAGGAAAAAGGTTAGTGATTCCAAAGTGGGTTCAGGCAGTGTGCTGGCTAATAGAGATGGTATAAGGGGTCTTGCTTAATTGAAGTCAAGTCACTTAGAGTTACCACCATCTTCTCTAGCCAGTGGAAACTTATGATCTTATATCTAACCTGTTTCTTCCAGTAATTTGAGTCAACCTGGACAGCAGTAAAAAGTTCTAGAATCACTTAGGTTCCTAGAAGTCTTGCCACGTCCTTAGGTTCAGTTTGTACATTGCTGTCTACACAAATTACAAATCTGATCATATTTCCTCTGCCCCACTCAAAACTCTTCTATGGTGTTCCAAATTGCTCTTAGAACAATGTATTAGGAATCTTAATATGACATTGAAGGGTCTGCATAGTCTTGTCCTTAACAATCTCTCTAGCCTGCTTATTTGCAATAGCCTTTCACTTTGTTTTCTCTTCTCTGGCCACATTGCCTTTTTTATTAGTCTGTCTTTCTCACCTTGAAAAAAAATGCCTTTGCTTTATAGGCCATTTCCTCTGATGGGAAATGCCATTCTCACCTACTTATCCTAACTTAAATATCACTTAACTTAAATATCTCTGCATTTAGATACTGGAGTTCCAAGGAAAGCTTGGTCAGAACCTTTCCCCCTGCTAATTATGTTCATATAACTCCTGTGTCTTTATAGTGCTTATTACAATTGTAATTATTGATTAATTGGTCATATTTTGTTTAGTGCTTGCTTTCCTTGCCAGACTGTAAGCTCATGCAGGTCCTTGCATCTGGATAGAGGCTGGTATGTAATAAATGCCCAGCAAATGAATTAATACTGGTAAGAGAAATTGTTCAAGGCTACATGCTGGGAGCAATTGAATTTTAAAATGTATGTGAAGATGTTAAATTGCTCCTCAGATCTCAAAACGTCATCTTGCTAAAGCATAGGATCCCTTGCCCTGCCATTTCCCCTTTGATAAAAAGCTTCATGAATAATCTCTTCATTATTTGAAGATTCCTCAGGTGTTGCCAAAACAAAAACAACAATAATGACAACTTATATTTTCCAAGAGCTTATTCTCTACCAAGCTTTATACTGGCTACTTTCCATGTATTATCTCATTTAATCCTCACAGTAACTCTGAAATGTTGGTACTATTTTTGTGTTTGTTTGTTTGTTTGAATTCCTATTTCCAAGTGAGAAGACTAAGACTTAGAAAGTCTAAATAATCTGCTCAAGGCCATTCGTCAGTAAGTGGTAGGGCCAGAAGTTAGCCTGGGTTAGGGAACCCTCCCCTCCCCTAGTTCTCTTCCCCTGCATCAAATGGAGTAGCTCTCTTTTTTTGTTGTTGTTTTATAAGTGGGGCCTCTTTGGGTTTCTTTAAAGTCAGGGTTTTGTGACTAAAGAAGAATTTGAAACTCCAGGCCTGCAGAACAAATTTGACCCTGATGAACCCTGTTCAGTTTCATGCTCTCCCACCATTATATCTCACACCATGTTTCTGCCTGAAATGCCCTTTCCTCTTTTCTACAGCTGACAAGTTGCTATGCATCTCTAAGGTATTTTCAAAATCTCAAGGTAGAATGAGTGATTCTACCTTGAGTGATCACTACCAACAGTGATACTCTAAGTAGTGGTTGATGAGTCTTTCTCCACCACCAAAGTGAGCCTCTGGAGAAGTTGGACGGGGCCTGCCTCCTTGGAATCCTCAGCCTGGCCCAGGATCTGGCATGGAGGCAAAGGATGCCCAGCCAGTGCTTGATGAATGACTGCATGCCAGTTGTAGAGTGCATGCTCACTGCCTGAGCCCAGAGCCTGGAATACAAACTCTAGCATATACCCACAGAATCCCATGAATGCGAGGTGGAGATGATCAGATGTATTAATCACTGGTTTGGAAAAGAATTAAAATATTTCCACAATATGTTTCTAAAAACAGATGTGCCCTCGTTGTTTCATGAGGAAGTAATTAAGTCTATTTGATTAAAACTAATTCATAAATGCTATCATTTATTCAAGGCTACTATGTTCTGTGCTCTTTATTGATACTCTATATATGTTATGTCTCCTTCTCTGAATGACCCTTTAATATGCCTTTACTATCCTCATTTTAGAGATGAGGAAACTGAGCTCAGAGAGATTAAGTAGCTTGCCCAAAGTTGGTCAGTTTCTGAATGATAGATGTGGGAAGCAAACAGGTTTGCCTGACTTTAAAACCAGTGCCTTTCTGTTACCCCTACACTGCTTCTGGTCTTGTATTTTAGGTACCATTCAGCTCAACACCCCAAGCCAGCAGACTTACACCTTTCTTTCTCTCTGATCTTCCTGTGTCCAGCATCCCTTCCCACTCCTGCCTTCTGTCCCTGTCATCACTGCACCCCCTCACCATTTCCTTAGAGTATTCTTTTGATTATTGAGCTGTATTTGCATCCAGAAACTGTAATATTTTTGTCAATGTCAATAATAACTGGACACAATTATGTATGGAAACTGGGATTAACAGTATAGTAATGTCACATCTGCATTAATAAATATAAAATAATACATTTTATTAAGGCCAAATTCATATATTATGATTTTGTTTTCTTTATACAGCCTTTTACTCTAAGATTTTTTGACAACCAATCTATAGTTTTTAGAATGTATGGACTTCTTCTCCATTTAAAATATAAATATAGCAATGTAATGAAAAGGAAGTAGGTTAGATAATTTTTTAAATTAAAGGTTGTCTAAACAGTGGGATACCTATTTAAAATCATATATGAAATACAAGATTGAAATACTTGAATAAGGTCTTTTAGAGAAGTTTCTTTCTAAAAGACTTAGGTTCATTTATTTTCTGTCTTTCAGCAGGATTAAGTTTTTTGAATCAGTAGATCAAGTTTTAATTTTCCCGTTCCTTCCTTATACTGACTTATGCTTTGGAAGAACAAAAGAGAACTTAACACATCAGCATGATTTTGTTCGATGAATTAAAAACCATAAAAGTAATGAGACATGGTCTCATTACTCCTAAACTCCTGACATGGTTGTTTTTGTCCTTCCGAGTCCCAAGATTCATATTTTTTACTTTGAAAAGCTTTCGGCCTAGAAGCAGAAGTAATGGCAGCATAGAGTGGAAAAAATACAGGCCATAAAGATCTGGGTTTGAATCCCAGTTGTGACACTTGAGCCCAAGGGCAAGTTGCTTAACATCTGTAAGCCTCAGTTACCTTATTGGATAATGGGACTATTAGAATCTTGTTTGAAGTGTTGCTGTGAGGACCAATGAGGTAACATACTTAAAGTACACACAATCATAGAGGGGCTTAATAATGGTAGCAATCAATATCATTTTTTATTTTGAAGCTGAATCCAGAAAGATAATATTTATCATGCAGTTGCACACTTTGTCTTCAGAGATTCTCTTTTTTCAAAATTCTTTTAATTTTTTCCCTCATTCTATCGGGTAGAGAATATCAGAATGCAGGACTGTCCCTAGGCAGCAAGAACCAAAGAGATTTTGAGAGTCAGGATGCATACGCCAGTGTTGTCCATTTCAGAACCCATGGGGACAGAGGAATTTTGTCATACTAAGACCGTGAAACAGGCCAACCTAAACTTCTTTGGGCCTCATTTTCTTCATCTATAGAAAGGGGTTCATGATCTTACAATACCCTCTATGTCTTGGCTTTCCAGCCTCTTTTCTGGTCATTCCCTTCTTTGTTTTCCATGCTCCAGCTAATTCCTCAAGTGAAACATGCTCTTTCCTCTGCTTGGAAATCCCCCCTTGCCATGCCAGTATTGGCAATTTGCACTTGTTCTTCAGATCCTAGTTTAGTGTCTTAGTTAGGATGGAATTGGCTATGCTGCAATAATAACCTCAAAATCTCAGTAGCTTATAACAGGAAAAGTTTATTTCTTGCTCATGTTGCATATTGGGTGCTGTTCATTGGTGGTCACTCTGAGAGCCAAGCTGATAGAAACTCCACCTCAAGTTGTACTGCAGTCAGGGGAAACAAATGTGACAGAGCACACCCTGCTCTTAAAGCTTCTGCCCTGAAGTGACATCTGCCATTTCTGCTCACGTTTCATTGACCAGAACAAGTTACATAGCCCCACCTAGCTTCAAAGGAGGTAGGAAAATGCATTCCTACTATGTGCTTGGAAGGATAAGAACAAGAATACTAGTGAGCAGACCTAATGACTTCCACAGTTCAATATCATTTCTTCAGGGAAGCCTCCCCTTACTGTCCCCTTCCCAAACTTGGAATCAAGTGCTCTTCTCTTCTCCTATGGCACTTTGTACTTCCTCACTTCCCTTACCACAGCACGGCTTACACTCTATTGGAAAGTTCTCTTTATTTGTCTCCTTAGCTAAGCTCCCTAAGAGCAGGACAAAAGTCTTTTGTGTTCATGGTACCCTCAGTGCCCAACACTGGTTTTGATATATAGTAGGCATTCAGCTTGTACATTATGAGTAAAGAAAGGCAGGGCAAACATGCTCTGCTACTTTGCTGGGTTAAATGTAAAATAGGAATAATATAACAATAGTAAAAACAACTGACATTTATTAAGCATTTACAATGTGCCAGGCACTACGATGGGTACTTTATGGAAGTTAAGTGGTGTAGTGGTTCTCACGTATGATGTTGGGACTCATGTTATGTCTTGATCAGTTTTGAGGTGATTCACAAGTAATTTGTTATAATAGTAGTTAAGATTCTGAAAGTTTCTAACGGTGATTTAGAGATGCTGCTATTTCTGTAGTATCATTACTCATTTGCACTTCTTAGTGGGAGAGAAAGCGGTGGAGTTATAGCTAATAACTGCCTCCTTTTAATTGAGCACATAAAATGAGCCAGGGTCAGTGCTAAGCAATTTCTATGTATCATCTCATTTAATCTTCCTATTACCCTGCTAAGACAGATACTGATATAATCCTCATTATAAAGATGGGAACCCTGAGGCGTTGAGAGGAAGTCAGTTGTGTAGCTAATAAATGTCTTAGTCAGGATTTGACCCCAGTTCTGCCTAGACTCATGCTTTTAAGCAGTACTCTTACTGGTTGTCCTCAGCTAACTCACCAGGAACCTGTACTTAACCCTAAGCTCTAAGCATGCCCAAGAGCATGTGTCAATTAAAAACTGCTGAACTAGTAGACAGAGTGATTTTAAATTTCTGGCCAGCAGTTATTGTATAAGATAGTTTTGTTGAATGTTCTTTTGTCTTTTATCAGAGTAACCAGGGAGCACAGGGAAATGCTGGTGAAACTGGCCAAACAGAACACCAACAAAGCCAAAGACTCTTTAAGGAAAGTTCGTACTAATGCAATGAATAAGCTCAAGAAATCAAAGGACAAGACCTCAGAGGACACTATCAGGCTCATTGAGAAACAGGTACTGTTGCCAACAGGTTAGTGTTTGTTTATGTATATCACCCAGGGAATCGCTTATACATGTCTGAAGTGAAGATACCCCTGGTTCTTTCATTCACATGCTTAACATTGACTGAGTTCCTGGTCTGGGCCTAGTCCTATGCTGGACCTTGGAAATGTGGAGGAGGATAAGATGCTATTGAACTTTTACTGTGTGTCAGGCTCCAAGCCAAATGCTTTGTATTATTTCATTATCCTTGTCACTATAAAGCTGCGAGGTAGGTAGTGAAGAAACTGAGGCTCAAAGAAGTTAAGAACTTGCTTAAATGACAGGAGAGCCTACACTGTATGCTTTCCTGTCTGCCATTGGTTTTCTGGGTGCTGAGAAGTGAGCAGTTAACAGTTTTCTCTATGTGCTGAGTAGTGGCAGTTGAACACATCTTTTTTTTTTTTTACCTTTTTTGAGGTACCAGGGGCTGGGGATATGTGGGTTCCCATATGTGGGAACCTGGTGCCCAACCACTGAACTACATTGGCTTCCCTGAGTTGGTTTTTTCATTTGTTTTGCTTATTGTTTGTTTTTGTTTTTTCAGGAGGCACCGGGAACCGAACCCGGGACCTCCCATTTGGGAGGCAGGAGCTCAACTGCTTGAGCCACATCTGCTCCCTGAACAAGTCCTAGTGAGGTAACATAGTGAGTGACGGGGGAAAGGTAGAACAGTGTGTGCAAAAGGGTTGTGATGTGAAAAGAAGCATTATTCAATTAGATCACTGTGGCTTGAACAAAGGATGAGACTAAGGAATGGACGGAGAAGACAGAATGTCCAGATCGTAGAAGGTCTTGTCTGCCAGATTAAGGGGTTTGAAATTTAACTTGCCCATAGGTTCCCACTGTGGCTATGCATCTGTATCCATCAACTATGGCTACAGTAGTGCTACCCCAAACTCAGTGATCTACACCAGCAAGCATTATTTCTTATTCTTGTTTCTTTGGGTAGGCTATGGTTTAATTCTTTAAGGCTGGACTTGGTGGACTTGGCTCCAATTCTTGGAATGAGTTCAAGTCTACTTTACCTATCTCTCACTGACAGAGTCAACAAATTTCCCAGGGCATTTTTTCATGGCAACAGCAGACACCAAGAGCATAAACCCCAACTACAGTCACATTTTAAGCACCTGCTCATGTCATAACTGTCATAACATCCGATTGGTCAAAGCAAGTCACATTGGCCAAGCCCAGGATCATTGGAGCAAAGAAGTAAATGTTCATGGCGAATTGAGGGAGGGAATGAATGTTTATTGAATGGTAATCTCTTCTCCCACAGCATCATAATCAATTGGGGAACCTTATAGAAATGCAGGTATCTGGGGCCCCACTCCCAGAAATTGATTGTTAGTCTGCTGAGGGACCCAGGACTCTGCATTTTAAAAATGCTCCCCTGATAATTATAATACAATAACTTCCTTGAATGATTTTTCCAGAGAAGGGGGAGGCCAAATCTCTGTTTATGAAAGATGACTATGGTGGCCAGAGTAGAAACAGATTGTAGGGGACAAGACTGGTGGCAGGAGACCAGGAAGGCTCTTGCAGAAATCCAACCAGGAAATGATGATGGCCTGAACCTGAGTGGTACCAGTGCCAATTAAGAAAGGAGGATGGGTTTACCAGTCTTTAGGAAAGAAATTTTGTAATGTTTAGCATAATATAAAGAGTTTGCCCAAAGCACTCAGCTCAGGAATCTCCTCATCCACAATAAAAAGGATTATTTTAGGAAGATTCTGTGGGCAGGATAGTGAGTAAAGAGGGAAAAAGCAGAAGATAAGGAGTATTTGTTTAGGGGGATACCTGGAGGAGGCCATAAATTAACTAACTGCTCCCCTTCTCCTGGACTAAGCACACTTAAAATGCTAGTTGTAGGCCAGCCACAGCAATCATCTGGGAGAGAATTTTAGATGGATTTCTGGGCCCTCCTCCTGCATTTTCTGATTCTGTAGGTCTGCCCAGAATTAGGTATTTTCACAAAGCTCCCAGATGATTCTGTAAAGGGTAGACATGGAAGATAATGACCTGGAAGCCTCACAGTTTAGCCCTGTATGAGTACCAGAGTTAAAAGAAGTTGTTCTTCACTTGATTTCCAGTGTCCTGTGACTGTGGGAAAGTTGCTTGACTCGTTGGAGTCTTTTCTCCTGTAAAAAAAGGTTGTCTTGTAGAAAGAACCATTAAAATACCTGGCACCTAGACCCTCAAAGCTCCCTTTTTGCCTCCTTTCTGCCCTCTTCTTTCCCTGCAGCATCTAAACGAGGAGGTTGTAGAGTAGGCCTTTACTGAACATTAATCAGGCCTCATAAGAGTCTGGGCCATGGCCCCAACTGGACCAACTCCTTGTGTGCCTCACACAGTATTCCATCTCTGCAGTTGACACTTTGCCTTTGCTTTGGCATTGCTTCCGGGTGGTAAGCCCGTGAACCTCCGGGGCCTGCCAGGCACTCCTCACTCAGCAGGTCTGAGCATCTGTCTCAGGGACACCCGCAAAACCAGGACTCTTATTAAAATCCACTAGATAAAGACCTTGCAGGAAGCCTTCACTCATTAACACTGACTAATCCTCTTTGAGTTAGATATTTTTTTTTCAGTGCTTCTTACTGTTGGGGATTATTATTTTTCCAAAATGAAAATAACTATTATTTTTTCTGATATGAAACTTAACACATGCCTACTGTAAATTAAAGAAAAAAAATGAAGAAAGCAATAACTGTGAAATCTTACCACTCAGAGATGACACTGTTAACATTTTAGTATACAACCTTCCAGTTATCTCTAAGCATAGATGTAATTATTCCAAAAAATATCTTACTCTATATATGACACTGTATACCTTGGATATTTTTCAGCGCAATAATATTTATTATTTATATGTTAATTCTTACCATTATTAGCTTCATTTATTGTCATCCACTTAAAAGTTTGGGTAAGAAAATATTCAGGAGACAACGTTGTTTGCATTTCATTTTGTTCATTTTTGTTCTTTTTCCCTGACAGAGGCACTGATCTGGAGTTTTTGTTTCTGTTTTTGTTTTAATAAACAAGCTAGCAGCTAATTGTTGCTTCATCAAACAGTTTTTAAAAATTTATTTGTTTACTTTGTTCCTGATTATCAAAGTAATGTATGCTCATTGTTGAAAATTTGGAGAGTACAGAAGTGTATTTTTTAAAAATGGGGAAAAATTCATCCGAAAATCCCATAGCCCAGAAGCAATTGCTCTGAACATTTTGGAATATTTCTTTTTCTTTTTTTAGCTATATAGTTTTTTTAGCATGGTCTAGAACATATAGTATATCTACAATTTTGCATCCAGCTTTTTATTTTCTGTTTAGCACTAAAACCATTAGAATTTTCTGATGTCTTGAAAAACTTTTTGTAAACAGCCAATCCTAATGGCTGCAAAATAGTCCATCTTGTGGTTATATCATAATTCACTTTCAAAAGTCCTCTTGTTGGACATTTAGGTTTTTTAAAAAATGTTTTTGTTATTATAAATCAGGTTGCAGTGAATATCTTTGTACATACATTTTGTTGAAATGATTTCCTTAGGATAGAATCCCAAGTGTGGAATTTCCATAAAGGGAATGCATATTTTTAAGACTCTTGGTACATACTGCCTAAAATCTCTTGCAGGATTTTTAAGATTTGTGTATTTTTAAAATATTTTACCTTAACACTTTATCTAGAATTTTTAACGTGAGCTTAAAAAGCTGTTTATATTGGAAGTATTGCTTTTACTTCCACACTCCACAGAAAATATTAATTTGTTCTTTGTGTAAATCTATACAACCCTTCTCGAGGATAATATAGCAGTAAATGCCAAGAGTCATATTTTTCTTTCAGTGACAGGAATTTATACAAAAGAAATTTGTCAAGAATTTTATCTACAAGGATGTTTGTTGATATGTTTATAATAGTAGAAAACTGAACACTCTAAATTTCTAACAGTGGGAAAGTAAAATGTTTTGCATCCACTCAATGGAATCTATATATGCAGACAGTTATAACAATATTTTACATACATGGTAAAATTTTTTTGGTTCTTATTACTTTTTTAAAAAATAGGCTACAAAACTGTATTATAATATGGTGCGATTTTTATAAAGAAAAGCTACATGTACATATGTACATAAAAGATTGGCAGTTTATACATGTCAAAATATTAATGATGGTCTTCATAGTTGATGAGATTATGAGAAATTTTAATTTTATTTTTTGTAAGGTTCCCCCTTTTAAAAACTTTTTCTAAAAGTCTCTTGGGGTGTGTGAGAATGAAACAATTGTAGGTTCCTTCCTTGCAGTCATATCTGACCCCACACCTCACCCCCCCAAACTTCCCAACCTCCAGCCCAGGCCAGCTCTACTGAAGAAGGACCAGGGGTCTTCCCACTGGAGACTCTGACATCTGCCAGCCTGCTGTTTCACCTTCGCTTTATTTTGCCATATACGGGTCTGCTGAACATTAAAGCATTTGGCAGAAACCACGGGTAACTCTGGCCAAGATCCTTTCACTGCTGCCTTTTTCTGAGAAACAGAGCTGTTCTGAAATAAGTGAAGCTGGGTGCTAGTGGGGCTGAAGGAGGGAAGGGCTCCCGGCTGACAGGGCAGGGAGGCTGGACTGTTGTGAGGCCTTGGGTGGGAGCAGCACCCAGTGGCATCATGGCTGTTCTGAGCCAGGCCTAGGGAAGGGTGACTTGTACCCAGGCCTGCCCCAGGGGTGTACTATCCACTTTTTCTGCCATTCCCTTTCACTGGCCCTGCCTTTCAGTTGTCTGAACTTGTAAGAAAAAAATGTGATGATGACGATGATGATAATATTGATGATGATATTATAAATATGAGGAAGCATATTATAATGGAAAGAGCTCTTACTTTGGAGTCAGACAAGCCTGGGTTTAAAATCCTAGCTCATGGGGGCAGATGTGGCTCAAATGGTTGGGTGTCCGTTTCCCATATGGAGGGACCTGGGTTCGATTCCCGGAACCTCCCGGTAAAAATAAAAATATAGAAGGTACGTGAGCCGCCAGGCCCCATGTGCAGATGAGCCCCCAGACCCCGCGAGCGGGTGAGCCGCCAGGCCCTGCCGAGCCACGCAGCAAGATGATGACATAACAGGAGAGTGACACAAGGGAGAGCCAAGATGAGA
>JAQZBX010048704.1:0-20124 GCA_029593785.1 Cabassous unicinctus
TTTTTTTTTTTTAAGATTTATTTATTTATTTATTTATCCCCCCCTTGCTGCTTGTGTTTGCTGTGTCCATTCGCTGTGCGTTTTCTCCGTGTCTGCTTATCTCCCCCTTGCTGTGAGGTCCCACTGCATCAGCCCACCCCACCGCGCTGCACTCACAAGGAGGCCCCGGGAAGCGAACCCGGGGCCTCCCATATGGTAAACGGGAGCTCTATCGATTGAGCCACTCCTGCTTCCCTGTCCGTGTGTTTTTAAAGTGCTCTATAATGAACAAATATTACTTAGGTAATCAGAAAATAAGGTACAATTTTGAAAGTAATCTTTAAGTGATCTCTATAAATCTATCCTCTTCCTTAACCTTGATCAGGAACAGAGGAAAGGAAATGCACAATATCCTCCCACTCCAAGATCTTTTGGGAAATTTACTAAAGATTAGTGTACAATAGTTAGGTGAAACACAGAAAAACAATAAAAGATTGTCCAACTTAAGAAGTAAACTGAACACCTATCCTGAGCCCATAAACTAATTGTTTAACCAGGGTGAGTTTTCTTAAATGAAATTTTATTGAAGTATGTCATTCATACATGTACATATATAAACAAAAAGTATACAGTGAAAGTTGCAACCTTACAAAACAAACATGCCTACCATCATACAGGACTCCCATACATCACCCCACAACTAACACCTTGCATTGTTGTGAAACATTTGTTACAAACTATGAAAGAGCATCCTCAAACTATTACTACTAACTGTAGCCCATATCTTACATTTGGTGTATTTTTAACCAGGAAGAGTTTTATGATAGAAAATATTCGATAGTTAATGCCAGGATGAATAGTAAAATTTCTCCAATTCAGCCAACTCCTCTAATACCTACATTCTAAATGATTAGTAAACTCTCTCCATTTCTGCTGAAATACCTATTAAAATTGAATACCTTTCTTTATGGCCATTACCACTGTCATCTCTCCCCTGGATTATGGAATATGGGTTTCTGCTTTTTTATTTCATATTAACTACTCTTTTGAAAGAAAGAGAGAAAGAGAAATTTTATGCGCTTTCAAAAGCAATTGTCTTCTCTCTTAATGTGGTAATCAAAGGATACTTCTATTAAAACCTGATATTTGGATGAGACAAGTAGTCAGATGGACTTACTACTTATTACGTCATTAAGATTTTGTGAGATTTTTCCTGATTTTCTGATTTTTATTTCTCATTTAATATGATAACATGACCATCAAGCTAATAAAAACCCAGAAGTATTGCTATAAAAGGCAGCTACAAAAACACATTCTGATTAATAATTTAAAAACTCAAATCTTTACTAAGTATAACCATGTCAGGGATTTGCAATATTGATTTTTCATTTAAACAAATATATAAATTAAAATAGAAAAGTTAAATGTTGTCCTTACTATAAAAGAAGTAATGAAAGCAACAGTAACAATTAGATTTATGGAATATAACTATGTGCCAATCATGCTAAACACTTTATAAGCATTCTTTCATTAAATTATGAATAAACTTTGGAAGAAAGAACCAGTGCATTTTAGAATATAAGCGTGCAAGAAAATGGAAAGAGACTTAAAAACCATTCAACTATATGGCCCTTGAATGTTCTTCCTTTGAATGTCAAAAACAAAATATGATGTAACATACAAAAGTGTTTTAGAATCTGGTCTAAGTACAGGAAAGAGAGAATATATTTAAAGATGCAATATAAAGCAGGTTAAAGTCAAAGCTAAGTTAATCTGGGAACAATATATACATGTGTATTTTTGTATTTGTACCCAACTGGTTTCACCAAAGGGCTAGTTCTAAGCCTTAGACCTGAAATTACAGAGCTCAGGATTCCCCTCACTATTCCAAAGCTCAAAATGGGAGGACTTGAATTGAGTGATAATGAGCAAGACTTCCCCTCTCGGATTCAAACCTCATGATGCCACAAACACACACACTTACACACATAATCAATATTTTATAATTTAATAGCATATTCTATTTCCACCTGCTCATCTGAACCATTTCAACCCCAGGAGAAATCTTCCTTCCACTGTGGATCTGAATTTGAAAAAAAACATTGTATTACAGCTAGGTATACACATTGCTATTTAGCACACATGGCTGGTTACTTTCTCATATTCCCCAAATGAGAGAAATCTATCAATTCAAATTCTACATGACTTTAAGAAGCATCATTTAATAACAACAACAACAAAAAATCATAATATATTGAAAGTCATAAGAAAATCTTCCTTCAAAATACATTTTACCCCTAAGTAATAACTATTGAAAAGCACCCGAGTTAATAAAATCCAGGAAGATTTAATCTTTTATTAATTGAACAATTTTTTTTTTAGGAAAGATAGTTCTTCTGTGGTGTTGCTGCTAAGACAGCCAGCAGATGTCTGCCTAGTCTGAAGGGAATTTTTCCTCCTCAAGAGAAAACAGCTTAAATAGGAAGCAAATAGCCATATGCTGACTGTGCACTGCTTAGCAGATGACATAGAGAGCTATGTTCTACAATGGAAAGCATGAGAGTCAAGGTTCAAATTAATTTTCCTTAAAATTCAATGTAATTATCCAAGATCAAATTACTTATTAAATATAAGTTGTGTCAAAGCACTGTGCTATCAATTTATGCCAGGCATAAAATGGACTCCTATTTTATAATCAGTGATATTGAGTGTAGGAGAATAGACCCACAAAATATTTTCCTAACCCTAACACTTATTTGACTTTCAAGTAGCGCTAATCCTTCACAAACAAGAAAATAATAATTTTAAAACAATACCTTTGTATAAAGCTGGATTGGAAATTTGAATAAGATAGTGATCTTCCACAAGTCTTAAAAAGAATTCTAAATTGTCCAATTCAATGTCCTTATCAAGATACATCCTGCTTGTTTTGAAAAACACAACTGTGATTAAAAAATATTTTCCTTTACAGATACTACCAAAAGCTTCAAGTGGAAACTAGGCATATAAGGGTACAGGAAAGTGGAAAGAGATTTTTAAATCATTAAACAGCATTTCTTACCATTGCAATTGTTAGACTTTAAAATCATTTGAATAAGTTTAATTGCATCAAAACTGAATTTTCTATAAGTAGGAACACAGCTTTTACCACATGGCAGGATCAGCACTAAAAATCTGACCAGTTCTCTCACTGCAGTCTAACCAGGTTGTAATCTGACTATAAATGAAAATTAAGATAAATCCTAAAGATCACTAATAAATTCTATCCTTTCAATGTATTATTTCAACTTAAATAAGTATTAAAAGCATAACAAACATATTATCACTTTTATACAGAAACAGGATTTAAAAGAAATTCTATATTAATTTTTTCGTGTTTGAGAGATTGACAATTGTTAGGAACCAAGAAATCCAGTTGTTGTTACAGCTGTAAAACTTGGTTTAAAGGCAAATAAAATGGGGATAAATGTTTTTAAAAGCATTACCAACAACTGTGCTTGAAACCTGTGTTGCCTCAAGATACTTTTGTTAATACTATTACTTTGTGGACTGCAACTTGACTAAGAAGTAAGATACAATCTTTGTCTTCCTGTGTCTGAGCCTTTGGGGAGAGTAAGAAAAAACAGTTCTAAATGAACTTTGATACCTAAACTAAGGAAACGTAAAACAATTTTAGCAATAGTCTCCAGGAAAAATTAACTTACAACAAATACAGCTCAGGCTTTTCTCCCCTTTGTTTAATTATGTAACATAGAAAAGGCTAATTTTGTTTTTAGGATACAGACACATTTAAAAATGATTAATGAGCAGTATCCACTGCTTAGAGTAAATAATTTAAATACATGTGAATTAAATTACAACATATCCATTTGTAGTGCACTGAAGCACGAATTCACTAAACAAATTTTCCAAACTTTGTAAAACATGCAAATCCCTTTTTTATGTGCAGAGAACTTAATTTTCCCATTGAACTTAAAATTTATCCAAATGAAACTATGCTTTTAATCATTGCAATTCAATTAGGGTAAAAATTATTTTAAGCACAAACTACTTTTTTCAGGATTTCAGAGAATTATTATAGTCACTAATAAGTATCCCTAAACTATATTGATAAATAAATAACATGTCTATACATTTCTCCCTCTACAAGTATATGAACTGATGAATATTATCTTAAAGTTTTTTAAAAAGTCTTTTTATTAAGTATTACTCAGTAAATTGTAATAATCTTTTTTCTCTGGAACTTGAAAACACTTTGGAGACATGATGAATATCACATTATAAGTTGTGAATTATGCAGAAGGAGCTATGTATTTGAGTATTTTGATGGTCAAAGTTCTATAAAGATCTTATGTCTGGTTTCAATTCCATGATCTTATATTCGTCAGCTAAGACTAGAAGAGCATTTCTTATAATGGCCTTTCAAGGTAATGGAATGTCTAGATTAGCAAAGAGAACTTAACCGGAAACTAATAGTGTCTTTTAAAATATCTACACAAAAGCCAGATTAGAAAAGACAGCTCTCTAAATCCTAGTGCATTAATCGTATCTTGATCATCGATGGTAAAACTGGAGGGGTTTTGAAAGGTAGATCTAGAGAGTAAGTGTTCAGACCTTCTATTCAAGTCTATAACTTTAAAAAAAATTCTGACAATGATAAGAATGCAAGAAGAACAGGAACTAACACAGAAATGAGACGATCTTTGATATTTTGTTGGTTTTTTCCTACTAGTCTTCAGTTTCTTATCTACTGAAAATAGGAGTTAGCATTGATCATCTCCATCATTTTTCTTAATTCTCTAAATTTGTTTTCAAATGTTAAATCAATTTCTTCTCCACAGGGAATATTTATTCTTAAATATAAATGTATTTAAAAGTTACAAGGGTGCTTATGAGATAATTTTGAACAATAACTATCAAAACATGAACATTCTTTTTTAAATAGGTTGACCATTTAAACTTCTTTGTTTGTTTTATATTTAAAGTTGTGTTTTAAAAATATAAAAATCAAAACACTCTTCTGTTATGATTATGGCTTTCATACATCTCACAATTTTAGTTCTAAGAACTTCAGTGAGAATCAAGGCAATAACAAGAGAGAGGCAATAAATACATTATCAATTAACTGTGAATAGAGAAATATTAAGTTGGGTTTCAAATAAATGTTTTTTTAAAATGTCAATGGCTAGTTCTGACATAGCTTTAAATGGTTACTTTAATTTTTTATTCTATGTAAATAAAGTTTATGCTAATATCAAACATCTTTGGCATCCTGCCTTACATTAAGTATTACATGCTGTGTGAGCATGATCAAAAAAATTCTCTGGGCTTGATTTACCATCAATAATTGAATTGGAATAATCTCTCAAATGCTTTTGCACAGTTATAATTTTATAATTGCTTTTGGTTCTAAATATTTACATTCTAGCTGACTTTGATATGGGAGACTATGAAATCTGATTACATAATTAAAATCTGAACTTAAATTATATTTAAAAATCATCTTGAAAAAAGCATCATATATAAACATATACATAGATATGTATATAGTTTCATATATAATTCTTTTATGTTAAACTTAAAGTTAATTTGATCTAAATTGCCTTCATCTCTCCAATCCCAATGCACTTCTTAATTTCTGTCATATATACAGGAGGATTCTTTCAAGGGAATGTACCTAACTTTCTGACTACCTCTTGAATGTGTACAGAAAATAAGAAAAGTTCAACTCTTATTCAAATACAATACACATTTAGACTCCAGATATAATTTAACAAATTAATCATTACTCAAAAATCCTTCTTAAGCTAATTTCATCTGAGCTGCATTTGATTTGCGTAAATAAATTGAACCATCAGACACTTGAGGGGTACAAACAAACCCGTTTTCTTCCCAGGTTGCACTCCGGTCGCCCAGACAGTAAAGTGTGAAGCATATGTGGACACCTTTCTGAATAGAGCTTTACCAGAAGAATAATATATTTCCATGTATTAGAAACTGTTTTAAACCATAATTTATATTGATTACCAGTTGAAAATACTTCTCTTAATGAAGACAAATTACTAATATCCTAAAGTATTGTTTTATAAAGACTTATATTAAATATATTTAAAAGTAACAATGGAGGGGAGTAAATCAATTTCAGTGGAAAGAGTCAAAAGTAAACACCTCCAAATTAAAAGTAAAATCGTTCAACAACTATATGTAAATCCCCATTTATCTTCAAATAACCAGCAAGGATGAGCCATAATAATTCAATCAGACAGTGTATTGTGTTCATACATAAATCTAGAGCTTTTCCTCAGATAAAACCTGTGATACAGGTTCTGTTTTTATTACTACTTCAAAACAAAGGGCCCCACTTTGCCAATCCCCTGCTATATACAGAAAGTCCATTTTACTTACTGGCTACCTCCAGCGATGCATTGTGGCTCACAGCCTCTCCGAGGTAATTCCTGGCTACACAAACATAGACCCCTTCATCAGGCCTACTTTTTCGTCCATGTACTATACGTAAGAAAAATAAAGATCCACTGGGCAGCAACATTCGGTGTGAGCGAGGGTCATCTTTGTCCGTCTCCACTCTCTCCCCGCCTTTGTACCATTCAATAGTGGGTGTGGGGCGGCCTTCAGCTTTACAGTTCAAAGTTGCAGGTTCTCCTTTTGAGACAATTAAGTCTGAAGGATGTTCAACAATACGAGGTGGAAAATCTTCCTGACGAAGACGGGAGCCTGCAAAAGAATTGACAAAATATCTCTATATTTCGCTTGAAAACAACGAAAAGTCTCATTTGAAAACTAGGTTTTAACAAAAAATACACTAATAAATCTTTATATTCAAATATATATTCAAATATATAATAAAACTGCTCTTTGTATAGAGTTTTATGTTTCCTAAATAATAGAGGCATATATGTAAATATATATACTCATTCCCAGATTTATTAATAAATTAATTTCATTTTTGTTGCTAATCATTTTTTAAAATATTTTATTAGGCTTCAAAAAAGAAATACTGAATAAATAAAATATAATATTAAATGGAAATGGATATTTGGTAAGGGATGCATTCTTGAACTTTTGCTCTTAGTATATGTATCATTTAAATATTTCCTATGTTTGTACTTATTTTTTCTATTGAGATCATAATCTCAAAATCAGGGATCCTGTTTCATATATAAATATTCCTACCTTACCACTGCTATGTATAGAATATATATGTAAATTTATCAGACTTCTCAAATTCTACAGCCCAAAGCGTAACTTATGAAATAAGCCCCAAATCTTGTTCTTGTCTAGTGTTCCAAACTCAGCGAATAGGGGCAAGGTGGAAATCTATCTTCCTTGACATCCCCCTTTCTTTCCCAGTCCTATAGATCCTAATTCCTCCCAAAATTTCTCAAATCAATCTATTTATCTCCATCTGTACGGCCAGCTACCATCCAAGACCAAATTACCATCACTTTCTACCAGGACTTTAGGAAAACCTCCTCAATGTTTTCACTTCAAAGCAGCCAGATGAGGATGGCAGCTTTGAAATGCAAATGCAATCTGGGTTCCCCCCTACTTCAGTGACTCTTAAGATAAACTCATTGCTCTTAAGATAAAGTCCTTAACAAGGCCTACAAGAGTTTGCAATTTCAGTTCCCCATCCAGGTCTCCTGACTCCTCCCTGCTCCAATCCCTTCTCTATTCTCTTCACACCAGTTGTCTGTTAGTTTCACAAATACACTTTGCTTCCTCCGACCAAGAGGCCTTTGCCTGTCACAGGGCCTAGGCTTGAAATGATCTAGTCAATGCCTACTCCTTCAAATCTCTGCTCTCCCTGACCACTATAACAAAACTCAAGGCCCATTTTATAAACCTGAATAGCCCTACATAGCCTTCCTTGGTAAGAAGTCTCAGAATTATAATTTTACATATACTTAAGTGACGCTTCATGAAGAATGCCTATCTTCCCCATACACTCTAAGTTCTCTCAGTCTGTTTTTGCTCACTGTTGCTTCCCTTGTGTCTGGCAGAGTGCCATAAACACAGTGAGCACTCAATAAATAGCAGTTAAATAAATGAAACAGTAAAGTGAAAGAATGTATGAGGTGCTGACAAGAAAGATCTATGAGAAAAAGTATCTGAAACTTAAGAATCATGCATTCTACACAGACTTTAAAAGATTTTATTTTTTATTTGTAAAAAATAAACAGTATATGCATGCTATTTAATTTTCATGAGATTATAAGCCTTACATGGGGTTTATTTATATCTGGGTCTAATTTGTTACTACAATTAATAAAATTTTTCTTAGTGTAATGAATAAATGAATGAGGAAACCAAAAGATTAATCATTTGCTTATATTCACTGTGAAATAAAGAATTATAATCTGAACTGTTGAGAAATAGCTTTGAGGGCATGGCATATAGCATTTTAAAAGTCCTTTAAAGGAAACCAGACTCTAAAAGAGGGAGAAATGAACCAGCAATTTGGGAAAAACATAACTTGGAAACTCATACTCTCTCCCTAATGCTACATTGAAGTCAAATGAAATTTAAATTGGATTTTAGATTAGTCATAATTGCTAGTAATGTAAAACTTCAGAAAATAAGGCATTTTAATATAACACTGGCCTATACTTTTAGTAATTAGGAAAGGTGATTGCTAATAAGGATCAACTGCTTAGGTAATTTATATTTAATTAAAGCAAATTTTATTTTAAATTCTCAAAGTCCATTTCAGGTAGGAAATAGGGCTGCATATGTTGTGATGAAAACAAAAGAAAGGACACCTAAAACTGCCTGAAGATGTCAGAGAAGGCATCTCCAGAGACTTGATATTTGAGATGAGCCTTGAAAAATGACTGAGGGGAAAAATGATGGAAA
Organism: Cabassous unicinctus; assembly: GCA_029593785.1. Classification (NCBI taxonomy): domain Eukaryota; kingdom Metazoa; phylum Chordata; class Mammalia; order Cingulata; family Chlamyphoridae; genus Cabassous; species Cabassous unicinctus. The sequence goes on from JAQZBX010048704.1 coordinate 8,854, forward strand.
GGAGTTCACCCAGAGCCACAGCTGCAAAATTAAATGGTATACTTGGGGGACCTGCAGATAGGCAAGTATGGCCTGCATATTAGGTGCATGTTAGAGATGAGGAAGCATATGCCTGAGACAGAAGTAGATAAAAGAAATAATGTTATGGGCTTTATATGTCAAGCCAAAGCTCTGGATGTACAGTTGGAAACAAAAGGAAATCATTTAAAGATTTAAAACAAGGGATGTCATGACCAAGTCTGGCTTTAAAGAGCTCACTGTCAGCAGTATAAAACTGGACTGGAGCAGGCCACGCTAGGACGGCATCATTTAAACCCTTTTGCACTCTTCAAGCAATAAATTTGAGAATCTGAACTCAGACACTGGCAGACTGAAAGGAAAACAGAGTGAAGACTCTAGATATATTCAGGATGAAAGAGTAGCAGAAAACAGGGAGATTCAAAATTTCAGATCTGAGCAATGGGTGAAAGGCAGTCCCAAAGAAGGTAGGCAAGAAAAGTGTGGGATTTGGTGAGACAGAAAGGCAGAGGAGATGACTTATTCAGTGCGAGACATGGAGATATGGGGGTACTTTCTAGAACATCCAAATGAAGATGACAAGTTGTCAACTGAATATCCAAGTTTGAGCTCTGAAAAGAAATCTTAGCTGGAGCTATAGATTAGAATAAAGCTGGTAACTGAAAACCATGAGAAAGAATAAAACTGTCCAAGGAAAGTATATAGAGGAAGTAATGGCCAATTACAGAACCTGGAGATCACCCAGGCTCCACTACAGCACGGCAGAGCTCAGGGCTCTCTCTATCCCTAACTTGCAATCCCATATACCTGGACCACAGCCAGCATGACTTTTGGGACTGGATAACTCAAGTCCCAGTTTTCACCACAATGTTTGTACAGCAGCATTCAGTGAAAGAGTTTCAGAAATAAAAATGCTCTCTATATTAGGCCAAATTTTCAAAATGCTCTGTGGAATACTCTTTCTTCAGATTTTTAATAAGTATTGCTCAAAAAAAGAGTCTCAATTCTCAAGGTCTTTTGTCTTGCTAAATGCACATTTTTATGTGCCAGAAATTGGGTATAATATGCAGCATTTCCAAACTTATATTGCCATTGAACTCTTTTTCTTTTTCTTTTTTGAAGGACATCCCACTAAACTTTGCTTCTCAGGAGCACACTCCAAGACAAAATGTACTCTACTAAACATATAATAATATGAAGAGAATGAATAAGGTTAGCAAAAAACAGCCAGCACTTTAGAAATTATAACAAAAATTTAGAAGTCTCATTTCTCATCATGTGCAACCTTTCAGAAAGGGACTCTCCAATTCCTGCATGAGATTTATAATGAGTGATTGGTTAACCTTCAATAATAAAGCTCATGAATGGCAATCATCACCTTTATAAAAACTATAGTAAATTATTCTTTGTTATCTAGTCTAAGCAGGAGGGAAAGGGATGGAAAGAAAACTAATATAAATTATCCATCATCTCCTCTAATCACAACATCTTTATGAGGTAGGTGTTATTATATTTGGTGCTCATATGGAGGAAGTGACTCTTGGCTGTCATTCATCTGGGAGGCGGCAATGCTGGGATTCAATTCTAGTCAACTGCGAAACCCTTGCTCATTCCAAGCGCTCCACAAATACTATGAGGGTTAGTTAATTGGTTAAAACCCTTAAAGAAACTACGCTCTGTCCATTTTTGTCTCCAACACTGGAAGTCTTCACTTTGCTAATTTTTAAAAGTTAGATGACAAAATTTCAAGAACCAGTAAAAGCTGATGGCACTGTTGTTCTTTCCCCACACACAGAATATCGAACTGTAAGTCACAGAATTTTGTACTCACCTCAGTAAAAGACTTAGAATATAGAAGGGGCTCAATAAACATTCAATGAATAAAAGGAGATATATACTTTTCTTGTACTGTGTCATCTTCTCTAAACATGAAATTGCATTTTTAGTAAATATCCTTATATTGTCAGTTTTAATATTCTAAGAACTTCAATTCCTAGTCTCTTGTTTGCATAATTAAAATTCAGTATCACTGGTTCCCCAAAATTTTACCCCAGAATATTTGAGGGAAAAGTACCATTCAATAATTCCCATCAGTAACTATAACTCGCTTTCTCAAATGGGCAGTTTGGGGAAGTTGCATCAAGAATAAGCAGGATAGAGTATATTTGAATTTGAGGAGAGTGTAGCTGGAAGATCCCTAATACCACATATTAGAGATTAAAATCTTCCTCTCTTGAAAGAGTATTCACCTCCACTCTGTCACAAAATATCTCCATATATAATATTCTTTACTCATTATTCATAAAAAGCCTCTCTCTTCAAACATAAATTCTATGAGTTCCTATAAGCTAGCCACTGCCAACCTCTATTCTAGTTATACTAATTGGGGTATATTTTATGTGTTAAGATATAAGGTTTATATTACACTTAGCAAAACCAACTTGCAGGTTTCAACCACATAGGAAATATGAAAGTTACAAAGATGGGTGGATAAAAGAAGAAAAGGACTGATGAAGTGGGGCTTTAATAACAGAACTAGGATGATAACATCAACTACTTCAGCAAGAATCACAGTAGAATCTTGGGAATATAACACAATTCACTTCAGCCAAGAACAGCATCATGGGAAAAGGCAAAGCAGGATTCCTTCAACAACTGCTCGGTTGGGAGATAAAATGTAAACACAAATGACTGAAATATCTAAATATTTACAGAACCACAGCTGGAAAAAGATATACACGTAAGCGTTAAGTATTTCAAGGAAATATATCAAAGTCACGTGAGATTTATGATGAGAAACCAAACTCCTAGGGGATGTAAACCATCCCTACCCCCACCCCATTTACATTTACAGAAACACAAGCAAGTGCCCATTCAAGAGACTGTCAATATTCTGTTCAGGAATACAAAGTAAATTCATGCACGTGATCGTGATTTTAGTCTTTCTTCATATATATATATGATTATATTCTTTTTTTTCAAGCATGGCAGTAACGTATGTCTGAATGTTTTGTTTGTTTACACTTTCAAGTCTGTTTCTTCTTCAAGGAGTGTAAGCAGTATTTACGTATTAACAAAGTCTTGTTTTGTTTCAAATTTGTCTTCCATACCCTTTGGTAGGTAAAATTAAAAAACATAAAATTAGTAAAATAACCATTTGTATCATATCATATGAAGTTGTTTCACAGCATAACAATGCTTGTAAAATTGCACAAGAGGAACAAATTTCAGTAAGTAGTTGATAGATGCACAATGAATATTAATGGACAATTTGGTGACATCTGTCCAGGGTGGGGGTGTATGTTGTTGCACTGACAGCATACCTATACACATAAAAGAAAACCGATATCCTTAACAGAGCCTTGTCTCTTACTCTTTTGATTTAGGTTCCATTTATATGTTGAGGAGCAGAATCAGTAACATAAATCTTACTGTGGGCACCAATCCTGTAATTTTCCTTTCAGAATTTCATCCTACCAGGAGATATTTGTTAAAAATAAAAAGGCAGCACCTATTAATTACTCTATGTGTATAGAGAAGATTTAAATATCCTCTATTGAGTTAAACACATTTCCCAAATACCTATGCTTAATATTGGAATAATAAATGTAATATCAGACCATATTCTACAGAAGTACTGGATAGTTTCATCTGAAATTATATTTAATTATGTGATATAAGGCACACAGAATGTACTAAAATATCTGCAGAAATAATGAATCACTCCATTTTCCTTAGCTACTTTGTTTCATCCTAATTTCCCTTGATTATAACAGGGGGGAAAAAAAGCTTTCTAGTCAATGTTCAGAATAATCTCAAAAATCATTCTGATCAATTTTAGCATCTAAAATGATGACCAAAATAAACCAAAATGGAATTACAGCAGTGAATCCCTGGTGTTTTTGTAATACTCCTAGAAAATCTAATATTATATGGCTGTATCCCCAGAGATATAAGACTGACAATAACATAAATTAAATTTCAGAAAAGATTTTGCCCCCTCCCCTTTTTAATAATATGGGCACTAAGTAGAAGAGACTTTCTATCATGGGACCCAAATATTGCAGAAGCTCTAGTGCATTAACTGCAAAAATTGCCTCTGCTGATTCAAATCAGGCAGGGTTTCACTGTGAGCTGTAACTAGAGAGGCTGGAGAGTTGAAGTTGGCTACCTGAGTCCAGCTGTCAGAGTTCATGCTTCCTGTTTATAATAGGAATTTAGTAAAATTTGTGAACTTTAGTACAATTTCCAATTAACATGTAAAGAGGAGGATTTCACCTTCAGTAAAATATCAAACAGAAATATCTGCATATTTTAGAGTTCAAAATCTCTCACTCTCCTGTCCATCAATCTGTTTCCTTAAATATAGTACCTATAGTTTATTAAGGGCACCTGTGTGGTATTCAGAACTTTGCTAAGCATTGAGGATGCAAATTATAAAATAAAATCCCCGACCTTAACAGTCTGAAGCCTACCAACGCGAAAGAAGTTTAAGGATAATATTGAATACTCAGAGCCACAGAAGAGCAAGCAGTCAGAGGAGAAACTGGATTCCAGAAGGAAGGAACAGCATGGACAAAACATACAAACAAACAAACAACAACAACAAAAACCAAAAACCAAAACACCACAAACTAATCTAGCATCTGTAGGGAATGCGGTTAAAAATACAGACTGGATTTAGACTGTCTGGGTTCCTATGTAAATTCTGCTACTTGTTAGCTGTGTGAATGTGAATAAATTGCTAAACCTCTCTGAATGTTAGTTTTTTCATCTGTAAAATGAGGATAAAATAATACCTATGGACCCATGGATTGGAACCATTCATCTGGACTTTGGGGAGTTGGCATAATTACCATTGCCTGATTTAATGATCCTCCTCCCCACCCTCTCCTGAAATTACATTAGGACTCACTAATTTATAGAGAATTCACTTACTTTCCCCCCAGATTTGTAAGAAAAGTTTGCAAACTCAATTTTGAGAATTCAACTCAAAACATTTTCCCTTTTAACAGCTCTTGGCAGGTTCTGGCACAATTCCAGAAAAACACCTTTCAAGAGGGGGGAGATAAACAAAATAAAACAAAACTTAGAACCGCTAGAAAATACTTATAGTTTTACTGGGAATGATCAGAGGTTAACTATGTCTAAATATATCTATAATAAGGTATCTCTTTTCCTTGTAGAATACATTCCATATAGTTCCATTGATTAAAATGGAACCTTAAAACCTTAAAACTTTAAAAGACCCACTTAGTGGTTTTAAAATATTATCGACTGAATAGTACTATTGCCCCTCTTTTCCTTTTCATCACAAATATAAAAATAGTATGGGTAGCCAGAGTATAAAGTTGCTGATTTGCAATATGACATTTCATGTCAATTCTCAGCAGAGACACTGAGGTTATCAAACATCACAAATAATCCTTTTCACTCTCCAATGTTTATCAACATGGATCAAAATATTTAGGTCTACAAATATAATAACTGATTTCAGCTATTAGAAACAATTGGACTTTTGCAATTTTCACTAACAAAGGGTTTTGGAACAATTCAATATCTTGAACTGTGAAAAATTTTATTTGGGTGGTGTGTGGTTTTTTTCTTGCTTTGAGATACACTTAATTGTAACCTTGGATTTTCTACATATTAGGACAAATTACATGGTATTGCAATCAGTGAGAAAATGAACTTGATGTCTTTATACATTATGTGGAAACAGCAGATGATTAAAAATTTGAGCCCACTATAACCTTAATATATGAAAGATGAACAGATTTCCCTATTGAAATGGTAAAAAAACAAACAAACAAAAAAAAAACTCTTACGTAATATAAATAAACCCTGATTTCCAAACCTCCTTTGTCTTGATTTTTAATGTCTAAGGGAAGAATCCTTATTTTACAATTAATCTTATTTTTGTGTTTTAATATATGCTTTTAAGTCATTAATTTAATATAATGTAAAAACAAGTATGGATATAATACAAACCTTTAACCATAGAAAGGTTTTAAAAAGTATTATTTAAGGTTATACTTATCAATTCTTTCTCTAAACAGTTGCGTTAGGTTTTTCATAGAATCTGTATATTATAGACATAATTTGATGAAAAATCAATACCTAAAATCAACAAGGTACTAAAAATAAAGTTTTCAAATTTATTTCTTAAATTAGGTAGTCATATATGAGCCATATTTAAAGAACTCTTGATGGGAAGTGAGTTATTCATGCCTTCAAGATCTATCTTGAAGTATGGACTTGCAATTTTAAGGATAATTGTCTAAAGACAATCACACTTTTGGAAAACAAAATACTTAAAATAACCTTTCAAAGGATTACTGAGAAATCCCTATAGGAATGCAGTCAACTTCACTCATCTTAAAAACTCAGTCAGTATTTCTGACATGAACTGAGAATTTCCAAAGAAACTTTTTTTTTAATACACGTCAGCAGACTAATTATCATCTTTCCCTCAAAGTATCTTCTCCATTTCTCTCTCATTATACCTCATTTTTGGTTCATACAGATTGTAAAGGGCATCCTAATAAAAGGCACTGAGAAGCAGATTTCAATCTCTTGGCATACAAGATATATACATTTGAAGCATCCAAATAGTAAATTAAAATGTACTCAGTAATTTTTATTTTCAAAAGGGGCCAATTAATGATTCAGCATTCCAAAATAGAGCTATATGTAGTTAATCTAACAGGGAAAATCCACAAAATATTAACATATACAACTTTTGATGCAAGAAGGAAAGAATCCAGAGAAAGACTCCTACTATTAAGAGCATTTTAATTATGGGTCATAAAATTTCTATATCCATTTATCATTTTGTATTTTAATGCAACTTTAAAAAAGCAGAAATATAATACTTTTATTCATTATTTTGGGATTTATTTAATTCTTAATTTTGAAGGGAAAAAGCCATGAAATCGGTTTTCTTTTGAACATGTATAGTGTTCAGAAATACTTGTGTTTAATTAGACAATAGACATAAACCATGAACTTCTTCTCACCTCCCATGCCTAGAACAGTGCCTAGCACTCATTGGGCATGCAAACATTTGTTGAATGAATTATCAGTGATATGTATTTATAACTAGCTTTAGAAAATGTTATAGACAGGCACCTATAACTGGAGGCCGTTAACGTACCCCTGAGTCAAGAGAAAGTAAGAAAATTCCAGAGGGGAAAGGAGTCTTGAAGCCACAGTCTACCAGAAGACATATGTTTTGTATACCAAGGCCTGTGCAGGGGATACAAGGCTTTTTGTCCATTCAAGATCTGGAGCTCTCTTTAAGATTAATTCTAAGGACATCAAAGCCTACACACAGTATCACGAGTAGTGAAAATACAAGGATTAATAATTGTGTAAGTTGTACACATCTAGTTAAGAGAGACAGACTAAGAAGAGACAGACAAAAATAGAGTAAGAAAGAGACCTAGGAGAAAAAGATCCGAAGGAATTTTATTGTTGGTTTTAAAGATTGTTGAAGAATTGATAGTTTTTGTTTTTCTTTATACTTTTCTCTAGTTTCTAGAAATCTATGATTTTAAGGTGTTAATAAAATATTGTATATTAGAAATTGTGAAAGCTAACATATTTTCCCCCAAACCAAGAGAAAACAAAATTCAAGCTTTTGCAAAATATTATGCATTCATTTATTAACTGAACAAATATGTACTGAATGTCCACATATGTACTGAGTGCCAGGTCTCTCTGCTAGATATTAGTAATACAAGGTGTAGTAAACAAAACAAAAAACTGGTCAAATAGTATGTGTTTCATTGTTTCAGTTATTAAACAAAGTTAATATAAATGCTAAACAAATGCATTATACATGCACTTATATACCACTTAGCCTCTGTGGCAAATGTAAACAAATCAGGAAGAGTTGCATATACAAAACTATGTATGCAAAACTGCATACAACATAATTGGAATTTGTGGAAGTAAATGCCTTTGACCAAAAACAAAAAACAAACAAAAACAAAAACCTTCCCTGGAAAGGTGGAAAGTCTGTGTGGGATTAATTGAATAGAGGCCACAAACCCTGAGGCACATAACTGCTCAGTCATGCCCTCTGTGATCCCTAGGAGTTAAAAGCCTGGCTATGGATTTAAACCGATTAACAGGTATCAATTGCCTCTTCTCTTCAGGAAGCAAATAGACCTAATTATTTAGCTTATCTTCCATGCCATTACAAGCTAATTCCTGGACAATGGTGCCCATGGAAAACCCATTTTTTTTAACCTTAAATTATTTTTCACTTTACATTTGACTTTTTTTTTAACAATTCTGAAATGCTCTACTAATAAATTAAATCCCAATTATATTGTTAAAATTTACTTACATTTTTCCTACTTAGCCTGTAATAACTGGAAGAATATCTCAATATAATGAATATTTCTCTAGCTTTCTGGCAGCATGAAACAAGAATTGAGATTGGGGGCTCAGGGGATAGGGGGTGAGGTATAAGGTTGCTTTATTTTTGGAAATGTGCTTTGTTATTAATTTTAGAACTTTATTTACATAATATAGTCTTTTTAAAAAGAGCAGTTTTTAAAAATAAGTACAGTATTTACTACATGTATGCATAAACTGCATGTAGATAATTTTAGAGGTAAATATATACTCATTTAAAAAAAAATCTCCCAAAATATAAGGCACAGACATAAACTGGAATAATAACAAGTAGATAAACCTTTTTTTAAGAATTTGAAATATTAAACATAAATGAAAGAATATTTCTCTATGTGTGATCATTCTTTACTGGTTTAATTTATTTTTCTGCCTTAGAAAACCTGGCATGACATTAAAAAAATATAGATAATTGGTCCCTGACATATTCAATCATAATCTCTGGGAATGAGGACCTGTAATTGGCACACAATGTGATTCTAATGTACACTAAAGTTTAAAAAGCAATGAGCTGGGAAGCAGGTGTGGCTCAGTGGATAGAGCCCCCGTTTACCATATGGGAGGCCCGGGTTCGCTTCCCGGTGCCTCCTTGTGAGGGCAGGCAGGCTGGCGCGGTGCTGTGGGCTGATACGGCAAGACCTCACAGCAAGGGGGAGTTAAGCAGACACAGAGAAGACACGCAGCGAATGGACACAGCAGCACAAGCAGCAAGGGGGGGATAAATAAATAAAATAAATAAATCTTTAAAAAAAAAAAAAAGCAATGAGCTGTTGATTGAACTTATTGTGATATTGATTTCTCATATTGAGTGTTGTGAAGTTGTACCATTCTTTTAAGTATCACTACTACCGCCACTACTACCACCAACACTAGCAAACAGTTATACAGTGCTTACTATGTGCCAGGCACTTTTCCATGTGCTTTAAATATATTGACTCATTGAATCCTCACAAGAATACCTGCAGTGTTGTCATTAGCCCCATTTTATAGATGAGAAAATTGAAGGACAGCAAATTTAAGTAAGTCGCCTGCCTGAAATCACACAGGTAGTAAATGATAGCTCTGAGCCATGGACTCAGGTAAATGGCTCTGGAGACTATGTTTAATAACTATTCTAAACCACTTCTCCACGGAAGTTTTAACAGAACCATAAGACAGTATTTAATACTGCCATGTACTAACAAGACAAAAATATAGATGGCTAAAATACACTTGTAAGAATATACTCTTCAAAGTGAATAGTAAGTAATAGTTCATTCATCTATTTTCCCATTACAAAACGACTGAATAAAGAAACAGAAAGAAAATTTCAAATTTTGTTCCAGGTGTAATAAATATATCTTAACATAACTTGAACTAGTGTCCCAACCTTACTCAAGCACAAAATTAACTGAATCTGCAAACAAGCCAGTCATAATAAACAGAAAAAGAGTTACACATTCTGATTGTAATGCATGTTTTTAAGAAAAATAAACAGAAATTAATACAAATGAGGCATGCTCATTGTGGAAAATATAGAAAGTACAGAATAGAAAAAATAATAAAATACTTATCTATAATTCCATGTATTTCCATAGAAAGGCAGAACAATTATATTAGTATCTTTCCTTCCAGTGTTATTCTATCAAGTTTTACATATGAAAATATTCTATGATTAATGTTCTGTTTATGATAAATATTTTCCCTTTCACTAAGAACTTGAAAATTTTAGGATTAACAAAGTTTAAAGTTTAGCATCATTGTGTATACACCCTTTATTTACATATTATTTCTTTAATATATCTTGGTTATGGAACCAAAATGTTGGGAAAAAAAAAAAAAGGTTGATAAACATTCTCAAGAAAAGTATTTTAAAAGTTTCTTTAAAAAAATCTAATAACTTTAAAAACATTTTGACATCTTATTAAATAAAATAAATTCCATCTTTTTCACCTGTCACTTACAGTTCTCTGGGACTTTTATTATAATACTGCCTTTCTAATAATCTGTTAAAATATAGAATCTGAATTTGGATTTTCTATTTGGCCTTTCTTCATTGTCACATTCCTAGTAATACAAACTTTTAAAAATACACTTATTTTATCCTTCACTTGTGGTTTATTTTTATTAAAATAGGCATAAATACTGATGTCTATTCAAATCCCTTTTTCATTTTGGATTATACCCCTTAAAGGATTCTGAACTAGAACTTCTGTTTAAATATTTAATAATTTTCAAAACACCATCCAATTCTAGTCTCAGATACTAGAAAATCTTCAAATTTTAATTCTTTTCTATCCATTAGCCAAAAAAACTCAATGGTTTAAACATATAATTTCAAAACATATATAATTTTATATAATTTTATAATTTCAAAACATATAAAATTTTATATGTTAGGTAATCAGATATATAGCTTCATTTTAGGACCACCTTAAGTGAAATGCCTTCCAATAGCTGGCCTCAGTTTGAACACATAATCCCTCTTTCTTTGAACACATCTTCCAAATAAAAGTCCATGGAAAATCCATATACACTAGTTTATTGATGGTAGTGATAGTACAAAATTAACTGATTCTCTTTAAAATATAGGGATCCTCTCTTAGGGTAACCAACTCATTCCAGTTTGCCAGGTATCTTCTTGGTTCTAGCACTGAAAATCACATATCCCAGGGCCTCTCTCAGACCCAGGCAAACCTGGATGGTTGGTCAACCTCTCTATTAAAAAAAAATCGATGGGGGAGCAGATGTGGCTCAAGCAGTTGAGTGCCCACCTCCCACATGGGAGGTACTGGGTTTAGTTCCTGGTGCCTCCTAAAGAAAACAATGAGCAGACAACGAGCAAAAAAA
>JAQZBX010048705.1:0-20120 GCA_029593785.1 Cabassous unicinctus
AGGGAGGAGGGCAGAAAACTTTAGGCGCGAACTTCCCTAAACTTCCGTGAAGAAGGCTAGCTGTTCTTTGTTCCTAGTTTTAGCCTTAGCGGCCATGTCAAAGGGGGGTTGGGAGAAGGTGCTAGAGCTGATAAGGTGCCTGAAGAGTTAAAGGGAGTAGGAGCGGGAAAGATGTTTTTCCATATCCTACAACAATCTACATGCATTTCTTATGCATGATAAGGTTTTACTTTATTCATGGATTCTCCAAATACTGCTGCTGTCATTTTCAGGGGTTGGTACAGTGAATCATGCATTTTAAACCAAATCTTGTATTTAATTATCTGTCATAATAAACTCTCTAGATTCTTAGTTGCTTGGCTAGATTCACTTTCCCCCTGGTTTTCCACCAGCTGCTCTTAGCCTTTAGCCCCCTGCCTATTATCACCATTCTCAGTGGGATAACCCATCATCTAATGACTAAGAATAGTAAAAGTTTCCTTCATTTCATACTGATCTGTCCTCACTTATTTTTCTACTCATGCACTCATTTTGGATGAAAAGTGTCTTCTGCCTATAAACTTATAAACTCACTACATAAATGAAGTTTTATGCCTAAAACTGCCTAAATGAAGTTTTAGTGCAGTATTTTACATTGGAAACACACATGATATTGTTTACTAAAACTTATTTAAGTTGCCTATTATTAAGTGGTGGTAACCTATACAGAATCCCATTATTAAGGTATGTCATGTAGAACCAAGATTTTGCCTGTTCTTCAGAGCCTTAATCTAATAACTGTTTGCTCAGGTAATATACCAGTTAGCTTCTCCTGAAGTACATTACTGATTTTCAAGGTAAGCTTTTTGCCTTTTTCATGATACCATTTCTGCATCTGAGGATTTGCTCTCTCTATTATACCTCTATCTTCTGCAGTTTAAACACCATCATTCATATAATTTTACATAAATTCAGCAAAAGTGTTCTCAATATTGTATAACTATGAAGGTCCTATGTAAGATACACTGAAAGCTTGTATTTTACTAGAAATCATTGATGTTATAAAACAATTAAAATGAAATGCAGTGAAGTGTGTAGCAAGCACAGTTTTCAGGAAAGAGGTAGCATTTAGCATTTCAATGTAAATTACAATAGGATCAATATCCTGCATTGTTCCTATCCAGAAATATTTTCATATAATCTTCATTTATCTGAGTTTCATTCTAATTTCTCCCATCTTATACTGTATACAACCTGAAAGAGTGGTTGATGTTTTCTACCTTCCAATTTATTTCAATCATAAACCCACAGATACTTTCTGCCATGAAGTCAGCCAAACAGCAAACAAAATATAAAATAGGCATTTCTAAATGATCTTCTATTATGCAAGGTCAATGTGAGCCTTCCCTGAGAACTCTCCTTGGGATTCACAACAAATATCTACTTTTTTCTTTATTAAGATCTTCTCTACTTGGCTTGAAATCCTCTAGATCAATGCTTCTCAGTGTGTGTTCCCAGGCTCAACATCATCAGCATAATCTGGGAGCTTGCTAGAAGTGCAGATTCTCTAGTACCAACCAAGACCTACAGAAACAGAAATTTTGGAGAGATCCTTAGTGAGATGTGTTTTAATGATTACTCTAGTGATTAGGATGCATGTTGGAGTTTGAAAACCACTGTGTTAGAATATCCTAGTTTGTATCTAATCACTAATAAAATGTTTTTGCTAGCTTTACTGGCAGCTTTTTGTATTTTATCTCTTAAATTCAGTAATCCCCCAAATTATTTTTTTCTTCCATTCTATCTCTAAGCTGTCCCTGGAATAGTTCAGCAATCAAAGTAAGTTCACAGTTTGCCGTTAATATTTTATTAATTTTGGTTAATGATCAAACCCTCTGCCATGAAGAACTTAAAAATGCCCACCCCAAGAGAGAAGTTCTTTTCATGCCCTAAAAACTAGGCCTCTCATCCAGCCCCTTGATAAGTTTTCAAGTAAGTTTGAAAAAAAAAAGTTCCATATTATGTTTTTAAGGTGCAATACATAAGAGAGCTTTATAGAAATACTTGCAAGGCTCTCAATGCAAATAAACAAGCTACCTTGATGAACTACTGGAAGTCAGTCACTACACACAACATTACTAGGTATGTTGGTAGAGCCTGGGAAAGCATGAAACAGGCTACTATCAATTTGGGGAAAATATTTGGCTCGACTGCATGAAAAATTTCATAGGCTTTAAAAGTATTACAGACAATATAAAGAATCATGTTAAGAACATACTGTGTATTGCATGGCAAATAAGTGGAGAAAGCTTTGATGACCTGAAGGAAGAAGATATGGAAGAAATTTTGGCAGAGAAGGCAGTAAAGCCCACCAGTGAAGACCTGGACAAGTTGGCAAAAAAGGCTTCAGAGTTAGTAATGACAAGGATGGTGATGAAAATCAGCCTGAGACTCCAAGAACTGTCCCTCTCACAGTGGCCAAAATATTGGAATGGAAATGTGCCTTGGAAAAATTTTTCAATGACAAGCAAGAATGTGACCCTATGCCTGAATGCAGCCTTAAATTTAAGCATCCAACCATGGCTGCATTTAACCCTTATGCCAAGAATTGTGGTGATAAGCCAAGCAGACAAGGCTGACATAATTTTTCAAGTCAGTTCAGGAGGGAAATTCACCAATGCCATCAATGAGTCATGAAAGCCAAACTCCTGAGGTAGAACTGCCAGATGTCAGCATGTTGCCCTTGTCAATGTCTTCCTCTCCTGCAGATAAGTTTCTCCAACCTCTCCTTTGGTTTTCATGGAGAGGTTTAACTACACAGTGCACTGCCCCATCACACATCTTGCCGCTTCATCAAAAGTAAGGTTACTAAGTCAAGTTACTTCATGACTTTAGAAAATGTTAGATGCTTACTCTTTAAAATTTTCAGGGTTTTATTTACATTACTGTAAATAAAAATGTGTTTCCCATGAGTACTGTATATGTATACTGTATGTGTTAGAGGGAGCAGTAAGATAAGTAGATTACATAAATGTGCTGTAATTGAAATATTGCTCTATCATAAAGAAATAATGCATAAAATCAATTATTTATAAGAAATATATAAGGTTGCTTTAAAAACAAACACATGAAACAATGTTATGTATTGATAGGTGACCAGAAGCTTACAGGAATCTAACATTATATTTCCCCAAGGAGCAATGGTTCTGTATTTGCTAATTCAGTGCTTGTAGAAATTGTATAAAACATTTACTACCACAAATAAGGAGAATCAACTCTATGTAGAAAAATAAATTTTTAAGGGTTATGACATTTTGAATTCACTGTAACCAAGAACAATACATTATGAAATAAGTCCATTTCATATACAAGCATTGGAATATTTTCTTATTCATAGATATATGCATCATTACTATAATTCTTTGAATTAAAAAGGAAATTACTGTACCTGTTTCAAATTATTTATTTTGTAAAAGGCTTCCATTTCCTAAACTACATTCTGAAGTTGAAAATGTCAGTGTTCAGGAGCTTCTTACTCCCTTTAGTACAGCTGCATAGATTTGAAAATATAGGGAAAGGCTGGAGTCAAGCCTTCTGACTTTAATGCCATCCTTCTATCTACAATTGCCATTTTGCCTTCTTTGACTTCAAAATAACCTCATGACTATCCATATCCAGCATTCTTTATGAGAGAAGTGAGCTCACATGTTATTCACAAAGATACTAGTTTAATTCTAATAACCTTATAATAAGAAATAGAGGTAGGATAGGACTATAACCTTAGCAGCTAGGCAAATCATCTGTTAGGTCAGAAACTAATTGCAAAGGAATATGAGCATACTGCTACACACTAAAACAGGAGACATGCTTACATGAGGAAAAAATAAAATTCTAGTGATGAACCAGTAATAAAGTCATCAAATGAGGATTTACAAAGTATATTTGGATTTCAAGTACTTTTTTGGCAATCTGTAATAATACATTATAAATACATATAAATAACTAAATTTTCTATATAGCAGGTAGCCTTTGCTTGACAATCTCATATTTTCTTAGCAAATAATAGAGTTGACAAAAAAGAAACCTACTTCATTATATGTTTGTTCGAATGGATTCTTCTCAACATGTTTGAATATACAGTGAAAGGATTCCAAGAAATGAACAGTTTTTGCAATAATGGAGGAGTTCTATAATTTGTGAAAATGTATTACAGGAAATCAGATTAACTTCTTCTGCTTCATCCATGGAAACACTGTATTTTCCACCACATTGGCAACTTAGTGAAAAACTGTTCATGTGAAAATAAAATAACTTCAAATAAAAACCTTAAATACTTACAAGTAACTACTTCATTGACACCTCTTTAAAAATGCAGAGTTTATTCCATAGAAAGTGCAAAACAAAAGAAAGAAGCCAAATAAAGATAAAATGTATATAAATGAAACTTGAAAATCTCTCTTGAAAGGAGCAGTGTTTTTAAGAACTGTCTGCCAAAGAATCTTTATCTGTAGAGGAGATGGGTTGAAAAGAATCACTAGCCCCAAACTCTTGGGAGGAAAGGGAATGCTCAGCAGCATGCATGAACTTTATTTGAAGTCCTCTGTTTTCTTAAAATTCATGTAAAGTGTATATTATCCTCAATGTATCTGTCCAAAATATTACAGCTAATGATAAAGGAAAGCAAAGCCCTAATTGTCTTACTGTTAAGGACCACGATGCTTTTGTCTGGAGTATATTCATTTAGAGAAAAACTGTAAAATCTGCTGTTTATCAAGTTTGTTATGTGTATACTTTCTGTTCTGGTATCACACTAGTTCAAAGATCCTAACTCAAATATATAAACACAACATGAGGGCTTTTTTGCTCTGTCTGTGTTTTTAAGTATTTGTTTGGTATATACCATGACTAATGAACCAAAAGGTCACCCTCCACTGCCATACTTGTAACTTCTCTGTAATACAAAACCTCCCAAAAAACAAAACCAATTTTTTTGCTTTGTGCTTTTCATAACAGTAAGATCTGTTATCTTTTATGTATATTTACAATTTCTTCTTTATATTCCCCCAGTGTCTTATTTTTTTATTTTATTTTCAAAGAAGCTTTAAGTTACAGAGAAGTCACACCAAAAATACAGGGGATTCCCATGTACCCCATCCCCTGTGCCTCTCACATTTTCCCCTATTAGTAATATCTTAAATGAGTATGGCACATTTGTTATAATTGATGAACAAATATTGAAGCTACTAACCATGGTCAATGGTTTACATGCATTCTTTAATATACTGTACATCTATGCTCAAAACCACCCATGATATTCCCACAAAACTGAGGGATCTGACTTGCAGAGAGCTTAATGATTTAGCCCAGGTCACACCATGTATGCAAGGTAGAGCCAGCATTTGAACCCAGATGGCCTCACTCTAAACCCCAGGATTCTGTTCATTATGTATTTTACAATTATTATGGACCCAGGTCCCAAGATATCATCACAAAAAGCTATTGCATTAAGTCCACTCAAGTCCAGAGCTTTTCCCCCAATCCTGAGGGGACTGGGATGGTGATGGCCACTCCACCTCCAAGTGAGAGAGGGCTTATATCCCATGGATATGGTAGATGGCATTATCTTGCCTGCAGCTGCAGGCCCTCTCCATTCCTGGGATGGCCGATGGACTTAATGGTATTCTGCTGTAGACATATTGTGATTCAAGCAATGGAAGAAATTATAACACTGAGGTGGAGCCGGCGGCCACTGGACGCTTTCGGGGCAGGGAGGGGAAGGGCAGTTGAAATACAGGGGCTTTTTTGGGACTTGGGGGTTGTCCTCAGTGGTGGTGTGGTACGGATGTAGGCCATTTTTCATCAGCATATACTATGCAGAACTGTGTGGGAGAGAGTGTGGTCTACAGTGTGAACTGTGGTCTATGCTTGGTGGCAAGGCCCCAGGATGTGTATATCCATTGCGGGTGATGTGCCACACTGATGAAGGATGTTTGCGTGGGATGTTGTGGGAGGTGTGGGAGGTGGGGAACATGGGAATCCCTGTAATTTCTATGTAATATTTAGGTAATCTAAGCACCTTTTAAAATATATATATATATATATATACACAATTTTTAAAAAGATGAAAAAAAAAATTAAAGCTATTGCAGAGGTGACACACTGAACCTCCTCTTCAGCATGGGCATCTCCTTATTTAGCTGACCTCAAATACCAATGTTTTTTATTCCCAAAGTTAATGGATACAAAAAGTTCCAGCAGCTTCCAGATGCATGGCTTTGTGGAAGATGCTCTTATCTCTTCTCATGAGTTTCCAGAGGATAAAGAGCTAATTCTATGATACTCTTCCTTTGTCCACCTTACACAGGTTACCTCTTCAGTGCTTCACAGCAGACCTATTATACCCACATTAAAGATGATAAAATGAATGATAAAATGAAGTGGAGACATCTGATTAGGATGGCAGAACAAAGTAGGTAGCAGAATGGGGTCAGACCAAGGACTGTCTTACCTTAGCTGGGTTCATTCAACTGTAGTACTTGGTGTTAAACACAATCTTGCCTAGACAGAGTAGACTAAGTACAAAGAATTGCTGTTCTATGTTTCCTCCCTATTTTAAAGTAATCTTCCTTGAGTTGCTTTAGTAAATACCATGGAGATAAAACCAAATTAACCAAGATATTTCTCCTTAGCCTGAAAGAGTCTTTATAGGAATAAGTTCATTTATTTCCAGAGCTTCAAGGAAAGCTCAAAAGACACAGTTTATTCCAGCTTTCTACTTCAGGTCAGTATTCCTAAACATTATGTCTGGAGATATAAAATTCCTCATTGTTTTGAGGTGCACATATCTAATTGTGAGTGAGATTAAGTAAGATTTAAAAAGTGTATACATCATTTGGCTTAAATTTTATGTGACATGTCCTTTCATAATTTTTCACCATTTTCATTGATTTTTATTACTTTCTTTAAACTTCTATGTATGAAGTAATTTAGACTCCATCTCATACATATTATACATAAAAATGTTATGCTTTTATTTTATATGTTGGAATACTTTGCCCACAAGGTTTTATTTAATGTAGTCAAATATAATTTCCATTTCCATTTTGGCCTCAGGCATTGGAGACTTGCTTAGAAAGATTGGTCTTTCCTTCACTGTATTTTGGGTCTTGATATCTAAGAACAAAGATGTAACTTTCTAATTTTTCCAAGGCCCCAGTCTTTGTCTACAAATCACTTTGAATTTTTTTTCCATAGCAGTTCTGTAGAATTCCTTGTTTCTTTTCCAAAGGATTTAACCCTTCATTTAAAATCTAGTTTGGATCCATTCCTCCATTATTCTTGGTAGATATTAGTGGCATAATTAAATATATATTTCAATTGCTTCCTTTGTTTAGTTTTTGTAAGAGTGAATTATTTCTGTTATTGATGAAAGAAATTATTTTTATTTATGCCAGTATGCAATTATAATCATGTAAGGAAAAAGACAATGTTGTACATTTCTTTCAATTTTCAAACCTTATATTTATTTCATATATTCAATTTTACTAACAAACACAGAATAGTATTGTATACCAAATAAACTATTCTTAGATCTGTTTTGTAGGAAATATATGTCATGTTCACCATTTAACTTCATGCACATTTGACTACAGGTAAATATAGTGCTAAAGTATTAGACTTTTAATAGTGAAATGTATTAATTGACCACCTATGATTAAAATGAATTTATTCCTTGGAATTAACCAGTTTTTCATGGTTTATGGGTTTAGGGGTAAGAGTTAATATTGGTTTAGTTATGTATATTTCCTTCATAGCCATAAATATAAGGGTAATTGCCTAGTTTTTTTCTTAGGATATAATAAATCATAATTGACATTTATATATGATATATACATATATATTACTGAATAAAAAAGGAAAAAATGACATTAGTTCCATACTCATATTATCCTGTTACATTAATCATCCATATGCTTTTGGTTTTGTTTTTAATTTATTTTTTTTAACAAAACAACACAGAAAAGTTCCAAATGAGAAGTGAAATCCTGCCATTAGCTCCCAGTCTCTCTCTCCCAAAGTATTGATATGGGCTAGAACATGGATAAACCTTGAAAACATTATGCTCAATGATGAAAGCCAAATATTATGATCAGTAACAAAAGGCTGCAGATGTTTCCCATTAAACTAAATTGTCCCATACAGGCAAACCAATATAGACAGACAATAGATAACTGTTTTCCATGGGCTGGAAGGATGGGAGTGGGGAGTGACTGCTAACACATGGAGTTTCTTTGGGGGTGAAGAAAATATTCTAAAATTAGTGATCATAGTTGCCCAATTCTCTAAATGTACTAAAACCCACTGAATTGCACACTTTTATAGCTAAAGTGAATGGCATATTAATTGCATTTCAACAAATTTGTTATATTAAAACAAAAACAAAATCACCACCACAATCATCACCATACCTTGTGCATAATTCCAAGCTGATACACTGATTGATGTAATTTTTATATGGCAGTTATTTACAGACATTTTTTTTTCAATAGTAAAAAATACTCTAATTAAGTATGTGTTTATTTAACCAGTTATCCTACTAAAGAAAATTTGCTATTTCTATTTCTTTCACTCTATTTTTTAAAAACAATCACACAAAGGAAAGGGAAGTATATGTTATATGGCACACAATCCTAAATTTATTTATAAATTACATCAGTGGGTGGGTTAAGAGACATGAATATTTGGATATATATTGAAACACTGCCTCATCTAAATATATCACCTATTTACATTTATTGATATGATAGAAAAGAATCTAATCAACTGCATTGTCTTATTGTATGCAATTTTCTCATATATTTAAATATTCTGCTGTTGTTTTCTCTTGTGTGTGCTTTCAATATTTTAGCATGGAAGAATTTTTAATCTATTTTAATTTGTCTGCTAGGTAAATTTGTATTTTTATCATATAGGCCTTTAGTTCTTGATTAATAAGTTTTAAGTAATATCCTCACTATAAAAAACAGAAATACTAGCGCATCTAAGTTTCTTGCCACCTCATCTCTTTATCATAAACTATCCTGATTTAGTTCTTTCTAAATTTATAGTATAATTTCTCTAGTTATTCTAGTGGTGGTTACTATATTCAACACAAATTCTTAAATGTTTGAGGTATTTGACTGAAAAATAACAAATCTGATTTTCCCAAAGTGTTTTAGAATTGAATAGGAAATTTACAGTCTTTCCAGAGCACTTTTGTTCCGCTTTTGGGTCCTTAGAAATATTTTAATTTTAGAAATTTAACACTTTTCACCATATATGTCTCTTTTTTCACCAATTTTTGTCATCTGTTTACAGAAATGTAGTGCACATATTACATCTGTCAATTCAAGTTTTGGTATCAAGAGAAGTGTTTTTCTATTATTTCTATGGAATTGCTATTTTTTCTTCATTTTGTTCTGTTCTCTTCTTCAGAAAAAAAAATATGTTATATGGGATACCATTGTCTATCTTCTATTTCTATTAATATCCCTCTTATCACCTTTATAAAGCTTGGGTTGACCACAAACTTATCTGTAGATCTAATGACCTTTGGCAAAAGTGTGGAATCTGTTTAGCAGAAGATAAAATGATTCTTTGTCATCATGGGTTCATGTTTTTTTTCAGAGCAGGTTGTATAAACCTGTCTGCACAGTTTTTTATTTAAGAGTGGACTCTTGATTTGCACCTGGTTTGGTGAAGCCTGGGGGGAGGAGGATTTGATGATGAATACTGGCCACATAAGTAGAATGTGCCTACATGACAGCTCATTATAAGAGATGCAAACTCCCCAGAAGACTTTGCTCTTTGGGGGCTGATGTGTACATGTTTATGGTAGTTTCAGACCTGGAGACAGCCTGTGTTCTCTGTGACCTAGGGTGGTGTGAGGATAAAAATGTTTGTGCATGATGTTGTTGGACCCTTGCAATGCATATTGTTCTCCCACTGTAGTTTGCAATCTCATTTTCTTGTTACTCTTCCGTGAGATTAAACTGCTTGACTCCTTTGATTTCCTTTCTATAATCATACTCTTAAGGTAAATAATGTGTAATGAACACATGATTTAATAATCCCACTGGATTTTTCTTATTTTTTTCTCATGCCTCTATTTTCAGCAGTATCAAGTTGCAATTTCAAATAACATTACCATTTTAAAGTGTTCATGGATTTATTTTACAATTATTTCATGACAATTGACAGATTAAGTTTAAATTGTTTCAAATATATTTTCATCTATCCTTTAATCATTATAATTCATTCCTTTCAAACTGCCTTAAATACAATTTACTCTTTCTGTCTGCTCTACTCCCAAACAGGGATTCTTAACAAGGGGTCCTTGAGCTTGAATTGAAATTCAAAAACACATGTATTGGTGTGGGTGTGATAAATTTATTAAATAATACACAGCGTAGTGTGGGCTTAGTAAGGAAGCCGTGGTTTTCATCTGACTGGCAAAGGGGTCCATGGAGCAAGAACAGTTAAGAACACCTGCTCACAAGGAAAAATCAAAAGCTTTGTCTATTCTGTGCCTATCCTGACTTCTGAACATGGTTTCAAAGTAAGGCATGATCTTACAGTTTGGTTTCACTTCAATTTATGATCTAAAATGCAAGGATGCCATCAATAATACCCCTTGATCTACTGGATTGGTTCCTTTCCCACTCAAACTCCACTGCACTCTTGCTTTCTAAATATGGCACTAATATTATTTTAATAAGAAAATAATAGTATATATAAGAGAAAGATCGTACCTTCATAATATAAAATTTACAAATCATTGTCTCAGTACCCATGGACTGTGTCTTCTCTCTTGGTATCCTGTTAAAATGTGTAAATTTCCCTTTCTTCTATGTAACACCAATCTATTCCATAGACTATAAATTATTGGAGGAATTTGATTCTTCAATTATTCTAACTCATTTATATTCCATCTATATTACTTGATCATTATCATTAGCTTACACATATATTAAAAACCAAAACTCTATATTAACCCACATTCCCCTGTAGTTACTGCTATATTAATCTGCACAGATTTGTAACCAAAACTCATCAAATCTATGTTCTATTTTATGTTTCAATAAAAATTAAACACTGACAAATCCATTTCCTGCAACATAGTGCACCAGTGTATATATAGTATACTTGGGACAATATAGACCTTACATTTAAAAATGTGATAATGCATTTTGACATTTCTGGTGTTTCCCTGAGGGAGAGACATAGAGGTTCACATCCATTTTGCTTATCTCAGGCTGGAGCAGCTTTCCAGTTGTCATCTTATTAAATCATTTCAAGATATATTCTACCTGTAGTTACCTGGGCTAAGCAGTGCAGAGTGAGTCAAGAAGACCTGATCAAAAGCCTGGGCAGGTCAAGGGTGAGGAGTAAGGTTATTGGGGAAAATCAGGGCCTTGAAGAGCTTTAACAAATACTGGGTTATCCAGCATGCAGTGTGCATGACCAGTGTCAGACACATGCTAAGGAAGACCTGACAGAAACCTAAAATTGCACCTCTCACTGGCCATTTGGTAGGACGTGAAGTTTAAGCCAGAATAGTAGGCATCCATACTTAATGTTCTAATGGAGCAGCTCAAAGCCAAACTGCAAAGAAGTTTAAGCCAGAGTTGTAAGCATCCATACTTAATGCTACAGGAATGGAGCAGCTCAAAGCCAACTTGCAAAGAATGGGGGAGTAAATTTATTTTATTTTCCATTCCAGGTATTGGAAGAACTATCTCTCAAACCACTGGCTAACTGCTGAGATAAAGAGACACTTCAGAGAATGCACATGATAATGAGTAAAGCCTTTATATAGTTGGATAAGTCAATACACAAACAATACTGCAGCCACATGTACACACATGCAAACATATTCCTCATTTCTGCAACTGGTCACAAGTCATTAATGGTATTTATAACTATCTTTCTCAATGTTTATTCCACATTCTCTTTGTTCCCAAGAAGCACTTCAGTTGGACGTCATCTTTTTATGTTGGTGTGATCCAAACTTTCATTAGTCTTGCTGCATGAATTTGATTGTCTTACTTTACCATTGATTTTATCACAGGGCAGGATAGTACTAATAAAATCCCTAAGGGATCACTGCTTTTCCAGACATATTCCTTTCTGCTATTGAGTAGTAACAGGACAATTTCTGCCTGGTAATAAATATCAATCACACCAACCAGTAGAGCAACTTCATACATTGCCTGCTGATTCTGAGGCATGAGAAGCCCAGAGATGCTGGGTAACAGTTTTAACATTCTGTTCAATGGAATTATTCTTATGTCTCCTAGTGGAATTATTCCTATGTCCTTTTGCAACTATGATTTCAAGATCAGCAGAAACATAGGTCACGGTTAGAGTAGGCAACAAATTTGTTATCAGAACACTAGGGGAAATAATGAGTGGTTCAACTCTGTAGCAGTTTGATATTTATGAATTCCCAAAAATAAAGATATTGATTATGTTTGTAAACTGGTCTGTTCCTTTGGGCATGATACTGTTTGATTGTATTAAATTCAAAGGTTTTACGTTACTTGATTAAATGAAGATAAGGGCTTTGATTTGACCACATCAGTAGGGCATGACTCAGCATTGAGTCTCCATCCCTTTGATGTGCTTATAGAAACAGACTCACTCAAGAAGACACACAGAAGAAGATACAGAAGAGGAGAGAACTCGGTCATTTTGGTCCTATGATGTGACAGAAAGGAGAAGACTCAAACAGCTAAAGCCACAGGAAGAGAAATGAGCCTTATTTCAGCCAACAATTGAGATTGGAAGAAGCTGGGCCCACAGACCCTTAAGAGTAAGAAGGAAGGAGAGACCAGACAGAGGTCACCCACCATCTTGTTTCAACACATGGCAATAGACTTTGGTGAAGAAGTAAGCTTGATTTGGACTCTTTAGGACCTTGTAACTGCAGGATTCTACCCCAAAATAAATACCCTTTATAAAAGCCAACAGATTTCTGGTACTTTGAATCAGCACCCCTTTAGGCTGACTAACACACATTTACATTTCCATTCTTTGATTCCTGGACAAATTTATTCTGGCTGTGGGAGAAACTGCACCAAATATTAGATACTAATTCAGAATATGTACATCTTTTTCAAATACTCTGACGCAGCACCGCAAGGTATTGCCACAGAACTGAAGCTGTGATTGAATCTAAATAGGTCATTCAAACATTCAAGCAAGCTGTTTTGGAATGAGGAGGAACATAATAAGTCAATTTCTTCAGCATGGGTCCATTGCTACATGTGCTGCAATAATAACAGTTTGACTCCCAGAGACTTACAGCATTAGATAGTTGATCATAGGGTACCACATGAAATAGATAGGCAATCTATTAAATTCTTATTTTAGCCTTATAAGTGGAAAAGTTCTATACCAAGTGGACAAAAACCTAAATTCAATTACAAAAAATAAAAAATTAAGTCAATCAATCCCTAGTATTGAGAAAATTTACAGATTCTACACCCCTTAAATGAAAGAGAGTCTACATTACCAAAAATGTATACTGTTGATCTTCCTCCCAGGCTTCCCTAAAGGGATGTATGGTGTTTTACCAGGTAACTGTGCACTGGAGATAAGGAAATTATCACACATGTGGGGGATTATTAGACAGTGGCTGTGAACTGACATTAATTCCCAGAAACACAAAGTGTAACTGTGGTCCAAAAGTGAAAGAAGATGTTTACCTTCAGAAATATAAAACTAAGTTTTATTTCTGGTCTGTATCACAGTGGCTCCAGTGGTTCCTTCAATAAATTACTTAATTATTTCCCCAGTTCCAGAATGCATAATTGAAATAAATATACTCAGCAATTGGCACAATCACCATTTTAGTTTTGACCTGAAGAATGAGGCTATTAAGGAAAGTATTTCAAATCAGTTAAGTTGAATATTAAATTTGGGGCCAAGTGGAGATCAGTTGTAACAAAATGGGAAACTGAGGGAAAAATGTATGAGAGAACATAGTTATTCACAGGTCCCAGAAAGATAGGGATGTGTTGAGGTGAAGATAGGAAGCATGATTTGATTTGTGGCTCAACTGACAGGTGGGGTATAGACAAGCAGAGCACAAGGGACACATGTGCTTGTGACATGGGGGTTAGTAATTTCCCATGGAAGTCAAGGATTGTTTTGTTTAAAGGAAACATGTACAAAAAGGGAAAGAGAATAGGGGTCTAAGGAGGTGGGGATTAACATATCTTTTGTTATTAGTATGGGTTTTAGGTGATGCATGTGGGTGGTGTGGGAAGTGGTTACAAATGAGGGTTTTGGTTCTTGGGAAGTTTATGTCCCAGGGCTAGAAATCTGCTTAATAACTAGGCCAAAGTTCCATTTTGAGGAAAGTGTCTTAGCTAAAGCTAAAGTTAAGATGATTGCTGAGGCAACACACAAAGCATTTGATAGTAATGACAAATATAGGAAAGGGCAAGTAGAAGCCATTAGAACTATCTCTAACTAGCAAAATATCAAAAAAGAAGCAATACTGTTTTCCAGAGGGATTTCAGTGATTATGCCATCACCAAGAAGTTGAAGGATGTGATGATTTCCACCACTTCTTCAATAACTTCTCCTCTTTGGTCATGGAGAAAGCAGCAGGATCTTCAAGGATGATAAGGGATTATCATGAACTTAAAAATGTGGTGATGCCCATTGCAGATCTTTACCAGGTGAGACTTCATTGTTTAGCAAATCAAGATATCCCCAGGTACCTGGTATGCAGCTATTTATCTGTTAAGTGCTTTTTCTTTACACCTGTTTTTAAAGATCACCAGAAACAGTTTGCTTTCAGCTGGCAAGTCCAACAATATACCTTTCCTGCCCTACCTCAGAGGTATATGAACTCTTCAGCCCTTTCATAATCTCATCCTTGGGGAATTTGATCACCTTTCCCTTCCACAAGGCATCACAGTGATTCATTATATTGATGACATCATGCTGATTGGACCTAGTGAACAACAAATAGTACCTACTCTAGACTTATTGGTATGGATTTGCATGCTACAGCATGGAAAATAAATGAAAGAAAATTAGGGTCTGATCATCCAAGATGGATTGGGAACAGAGAAATAAAGAGGCCAAAAGGAAAACCATGAATTACTCATCCCCATGGTGGGGAAGAGTGCCCACCCCCAACTTTCAGGACAAATAGCCTCAGTAAAACCTTTGACTGATGGTGGCCACCTGAGAGAAGAATGGGTGCCTTTCTCCCAAGGAAGAGGGAAGGTTTGGAGAATGAGTGTGGTGTCTCTTAAGCAAGTTTAAACAGGAGGGTCCACCATGAACTGTGGCACTAACTGGTTTAGAAACACCAACCAGTGGAAGTTGAAAGAGTCACTTCTGAGTAAACATTGACCAAAGAGGACATCTGCTAACAGAGCAGGAAAATGCGGGAAGTCAAGGTTTTTTGGAGTCTCTCATGTCGCTATCCCCAGGCCACAATGGATTTGGTCTGTGGCCCATTATTAGGTCCCTCCGTGTTTTTGAGCTAAAATATGGTAGTTTTAAAATTTTTTGATAGATTGACTCAAAAATTAAAGAGCAGGAAACAAAACTACTTGGCAAGAGAGAGACATGGACCATCAGAGTAAACTCACCAACATAAGCAGGTGCCGAGATATCAGCAAAAAATTACAAACCATACAAAGAAAGAGGAAGAAATGGGCCAGCCAAAAATAAAAATAAATAATTCTGATGAGACACAGAATGTAAAAGAACTAATCAATGATATTCACACAAATCTCCTTAACCAAACCAAGAGTTTGAAGGAGTACATGAATAAGAGATAAAGAGTCTTAAGAAGACACAGGGTGAACATGCTTTTTAATCATTAGTTAAAAATATTTCACGAAAATGCAATGTATTGGTGGTAGGATGAAGTATGAGAGTCCTATATGATGGTATGTATGTTAGTTTTGTAAGTTCAGAACTATTGCTATACACTTATTGTTTATGTTTCAGTGATATACTTCAATAAATTTTTAAAAAAGAACAATTTGAAATTTTGTTTAAAAATGTAATAGAGCTTATGGAAATGAAAGACACAATGGATGAGATTAAAAATACACTTGGAGTATATAACAGCAGGTTTGAATTGGCTGAGGAATGAAAGAATGAACTGGAAGACAGAGTATCTGAACTTGAAAAGACAGAGGAACAGAAGGAGAAAAGAATGTGAACAATTGAACAGTGTTTCAGAAAAATGAATGAGAGCATGAATTGCACAGACATATGTCCTATGGGTGCCCTAGAAGGAGAAGAGAATGGAAAAGGGACAGAAAGGATATCTGAAGAAATAATGGCTGAAAATTTCCCAACCATTATGAAATAAATATCAATATGCAAAAAGAATAATGCATCCCAAACAGAATACATCTGAACAGACCTACTCTGAGACATCGACTATTCAGATTGTCAAATGCCAGAGAAAAAGAAAGAATTCCAAAAGCAGCAAGAGAAAAGAAATTCCTCACATACAAGGAATCCTCAATAGTCTAATTGCTGATTTCTTATCAGAAACTATGGGGGCAAGAAAGCAGTAGTATGATATGTTTAATTAAGGTACTTAAAAAGAAAACTTCCAGTCAAAAATTCCTTACCCAATAAAACTGTCCTTCAAAAATGAGAGTTACTTAAGGTCTTCATTAATAAACAGAAACTGAGAGCATTTGTAACCAAAAGCCTGGAGTTACAAGATATACTAAAGGGAGAGTTGCAGCCTGAAAGGAAAAGAAAGGAGAGAGAGCCTACAAGAAGAGTGTTGAAGTGAAGACTATTAGTAAGGATAAGTAAAAGGGCAAAAAGACAGATAATAGTAAGATGTGACAACAGAAAACCAAAGATAAAATAGACAGAAGGACTAGGCCTTTACTTTAAGATCTCTGAATGTTTTACAGTAAGAACACTGAATGCTATGGAGTAAAATCCCCAATAAAAAGAAACATACTGGCAGAATAGATAGAAAAAAAATATGATTCATCTATATACCATTTACAAGAGAGTCATATTAGATGCAAGGATGCAAAAGATTGAAATTGAAAGGTTAGAAAAATATATTCCATGAAAATAGTGACCATACAACAGCTGGAATAACTACATTAATATCAGGGAAAAAAAACAGATTGAAAATGCAAAACTGTGATATGAGATGAATAGGTTCTTTATATATTAATAAAAGGTAAAATTCATCAAGAAGAAATAACAATAATAAATATTTATGCACCTAATCTGAGTGTGCCAAAATGTATGAGGTACAATAGGGCAAAATGGAAGGGAGAAATAGACAAGTCTACAATAATAGTTGGAGATTTCAATACACCACTTTAGCATTGGATAGAACATCTGCATAGAAGATCAATAAGAAAAGAGTGCCTGAATAATATGATAAATGAACGAGACCTAACAGATATTTCTAAGACATTCTACCCCCAAACAGCTGGGTTACATTATTCTCAAGTGCTCATGGATCTTTCTCCAGGATAGATATGTTGGGTCACACAACATATCTCCATAAATTTAAAAAGATGAAATTATACAAAGCACATTTTTGATCATAATAGAATGAAGCAGGGAATCAATAACACGTGGAAAAAGGAAATATTGACAGATATATGTGGATTAAATAAGATTGTCTTAAATAATCAGTGGGCCAAAGAATAAATTGCAGGAAAAATCAATAAATATCTTGAGACAAATGAAACACAAGCACAACATATAAAAACAATGGTACACATCGAAAGCAATGCTGATAGGGAAATTTATTGTCCTCAATGCTTTCCTTAAAAAAGAAGAAAGAGCTAAAATCCAAGAACTAACTGCACACCAAGAGGAACTATAAAAATTACAGCTAACCATTCCCTAAGCAAGTAGAAGGAAAGAGATACCAAAGATTAGAACAGAAACAAATAAAATTGAGTACATCAACAACAAAAATAATATAGAGAGAATCAACAAAACTCAAAAGTTGATTCTTCAAGAACATGATTGTGCACCATGGAGCAGGATTTGAATAGCGGTCCAAGCCAGAAGGGGCCTGATATAAGTCAAATATAGGTCTACTGTCTGAGTAATGGGGTAGGGGTATGTTATTTTGAAGTTCCCTGTATGTTTTTTTTTATTATTTTTGCAACTGTTCTCTACATTTGAAATTCTTTCATAAGAAAAATTTTACATTCTAAAATTGACTGAGGTGATGACTGCACAAATCTGTGATGAAAATGAGAGCCACTGAGTCTACATTTTGAATGGATTTTGCAAAGCATGGGGTTGTATATCCCAGAGAATCCAGTGGTAGAAAATGGATGGATT
Source organism: Cabassous unicinctus (assembly GCA_029593785.1). Taxonomy (NCBI): domain Eukaryota; kingdom Metazoa; phylum Chordata; class Mammalia; order Cingulata; family Chlamyphoridae; genus Cabassous; species Cabassous unicinctus. Next base: position 18,346 of record JAQZBX010048705.1, read on the forward strand.
GCAGTTAACAGGATAAATATTAGAATATTCTCTCATGGACAAAAACAAATCTATAATATTAATATAAGGTGTTAAAAATTGATTGGATTGGGGGAAACATACACCAAATAAAATATATGGGCCACAGTTAGTAGTAATATTTTGATGATACTCTTTCATAATTTGTAACAAATGTTTCACAACAATGCAAGGTGTTGGTAGTGGGGAAATGTAAAGGAATTTTGTATGATGATATGCTTGTTTGTTTTGTACACTCACAATTTTTACTATACATTTATTGCTTATGTATGCTCATATATAAATGATATACTTCAATAAACTTTTATTTTAATAAGTTAGTTCTTGGAGGAGGTCAAAAAATTGACAAAACCTTAGCAAGTCTGGCAAAGAAATAAAGGAGAAGATGCAAATAAATAAAATCAGAAATGAGAGGGGGACATTACTACTGACCCGACAGAAATAAAAGAGATCATAAGAGGATACTATGAACAGTTATATGCCACAAAATTAGACAAACTGGATAAATGGACAAATTACTAGCAACATATGAACAACCTAAACTGACTTCAGAAGAAAGAGAAGACCTCAACAATCCAATTACAAGTAAAGAGATTTTAACAGTCATCAAAAACTACCTAAAATGCAATGCCCAACATCAGAGGGATCCTAAGCAAACATTCAAAGAAGATATAATATTATCCCTGCTCAAAGTCATATGAAAAATTGAACAGGAGGAATCAAAACCAAACTCATTCTATGAAACCAACATAACTTTAATACCAAAGCCAGATAGAGATACTATGAAAAAGAAAATTACAGACACATTTCCTTAATTAATATAGATGCAAATATTCTGAACAAAGTAACTTGTTAATTGAATCCAAAAGCACATTACAGGATAACCCATCATGATCAAGTTGATTTTGTGCCAGGTATTTAAGTATTCAAAACAAGAAAATCAATCAGTGTAATACATCATATTAATAAATCAAAGAAGAAAAATCACATGATCATCTCAATTGATACAAAAAAGGCATTTTATAAAATATAGCATCATTTTTTATAAAATTACTCCAAAAGATAAGAAGAGAAGGCATCTTTCTCAACATGATAATGGGCATATATGAAATACCCTCACCTAACATTGTATTCAATGGGGAAAGACGGAAACTTCTGCCACTGAGATCTGCAACAAAACAAAAATGCCTACTGTCACCATTGTTTTTTCAATAATGAGGTGGAAGATCTAGCTAGAGCAATTAGGCAAGAAAATGAAAAAAAAAGTTATCAAAATTGGAAAGGAAGAAGTAAATCCTTTGCTATTCATAGATGATTTATTCCTCTACTATGAAAGTCCTCAAAAAATATATAACAAAGATACTAGAGCTAATAAATGAGATTTAAAAAAGTGGCTGGATACAGGAATAATATGCAAAAAGGAGTAGGCTTTCTATACATTAATAAGGAACAATCTGAGGATGAAGTCATAAAAAATTCTATTTACAATAGTGACTAAAATAATCAAATATTTAGGAATAAACTTAACCAAAGATATAAAGAACCTCTTTTTAGAAAACTACAAAACATTTATAAAAAGAAACCAAAGAAAACCTAAATAAATGAAAGGACATTATGCATTATATGCTGTATTTTGTCAATGGCCTTTTCCACATCAATTGAAAGATGAAATATCATTAAGAAGTCATTCTACCCATATTTATTTACAGATACAATGCAGTTCCAATAAAAAATCTAACAGAATTTTTTTTTTTTTT
>JAQZBX010048706.1:0-20119 GCA_029593785.1 Cabassous unicinctus
AGAGAGAAAGAGAGAGAAGATGCAAATATATGAAATAAAAAAATGAAAACAGGGACATTACTACTGACCCCACAGAAATAAAAGAAATCATAAGAGGATAATATGAACAACTGTATGCCAAAAACTAGACAATGTAGATGAAATGGAAAAATTCCTAGGAATGTACAAACAACCTACACTGACCCTAGAAGAAACAGAAGACCTCAACAAACCAATCACAAGGAAAGAGATTGAAACAGTCATCAAACAACTCCCCAAAATGAAAAGCCCAGGACCAGATGGTTTCACAGGTGATTTCTACCAAGCATTCAAAGATGATTTAATACCAATCTTACTCAAGCTCTTACAAAAAATTGAACAAGAAACAAAGCTATCAAACTCATTCTATGAAGCCAATATCACCCTAATACCAAAGCCAGGTAAAGATATTATGACAAAAGAGAATTACAGATCCATTTCTCTAATGAACACAGATGCAAAAATCCTCAATAAAATACTTGCTAATTGAATCCAAGAAGACATTAAAAGAATTATTCATCAAGATCAAGTGGGTTTTATACCAGGCATGCAAGGGTGGTTCAACACAAGAAAATCAATCAGTGCAATACACCACATTAATAAATCAAAGAAGAAAAATCACATGATCTTATCAATTGATGCAGAAAAAGCATCTGACAAAATACAGCATCCTTTCTTGATAAAAATACTACAAAAGATAGGAATTGAAGGAAACTTTCTCTACATGATAAAGGTCATATATGAAAAACTCACATCTAACATTGTACTCAATTGTGAAAGACTGAAAGTTTTCCTGGTGAGGTGAGGAATAAGAAAAGGATGTCCACTGTCACCACTGTTGCTCAATATAGTGCATCCAAATTGGAAAGAAGTAAAATTTTCGCTATTCACAGATTATACGATTCTATATCTAGAAAGTCCTGAAAAATCTATAACAAGGCTTCTAGAGCTAATAAACAATTTCAGTAGAGTGTCAGGATATAAGAGTCTAGGGACGTAAATGACAACTGAAAGAAAGCTAGAGAAAAATCTAGGAACTGAATAACACAGTGAACTCAGAAGTGGATAAGAATTGTAGAAGATGGTACAGATGCAAGAATGTCCTTCAGTGAGCTAGAGTGAATGTACATAACTATTGCAGGATGGTGGGAATGTAGAGAAGCATGGGAAAAATACAACTAATGTGACCTATGGACTCTGGTTAACAGCAATACTGTAATATTTTTACATCAATGTCAAAGATGTATTGTGCTGATAATGGGGAGGTATAAGGGAAGCGTGCCAAATGTATGCTATGGACCATGGTTGGTCTGATATTATCTCATAATTTGTAACAAATATTTCACCACCATGCTGTGGTGTGTTGGTGAAGGAGTGTTGTATGGGAATACTACACAAGTGCATGATTGTTTTTTAAGTTCACAACCTCTGTAATTAAAAATATATTTAAAAAAATAATAGGGTGGATTGGGGAGAAAATACACCAAATGTAAGATATGGACTATAGTTAGTAGTAATATTTTGACGATGCTCTTGCATAGTTTGTAACAAATGTTTCACAACAGGGCAAGGTGTTAGTAGAGGGGTGAAGTATGGAACTCCTGTATGATGTTATGCATGTTTATTTTGTAAGTTCACAACTTTTACTATATACTTATTGTTTATATATGTTCAGGTATAAATGATATACTTCAATAAAAAATATTTAAAAAAAGCAAGTTGCTCTTAAGAACATTCAAAGATATAAATATATCCATAGAATTATCCTCATTTAAAGGCTGGTAAACCACAGCCTTTCATGAAGCAAACAGAAAATTAGGAATGGTCCACTAAATGGGCTTTGGGGGAATGCAGATATAGGTATGAACAGTCCAAATTTCAATTTTGCATAGTCTAAGATTGGAATGTAAATTCTAAAAGCGTGTAAATTTTAACAGACATTTTCGAAGGTCTAAGCTCGCTGTGCTAGGCCTCATACCAAATAAAGTAAATAATGATTATTCTACCATCCTAAAAGCCCTTTTCCCTCTTCAAAATCATTATCACTACATGGTAATTTTAAAACCACATGAAAATTGAGCAGAGATGGAGGTTAGCATTCTAATTTGTTAAATAGGATAAATGTATTCATAACAATGACAATTTAAATGTTATTTATATTAGACTATCAGAAGAGAAAGTGAACTGTATCCAATTAGTAGAGTAGTTGTCATGTGATGATGACTACAGTATTCAAAATTTTAATCTATTAAAAATAATAACCAAAATTGAATACTTAAAGCCAGATATGTTGGGTTTCTTTATCCAGGAAGCACAGCAAATAATATCCCAGCTCTTAAACTCAGAACCGCAAACACTCCCGAGAGCTTGGTGACTTGGAAACTGTCTTCCAGCTCTCCAACTGAGGTCCACCTCTTGACCTGGATCCTGAATTGCTTGTGCTGAACCTTGAGGACAGTGATCTTTCTCAAAATGAGAACCCTCAGGGAACAATGTTACCTCAAACCCTAGTTTGGATTTAAATTTTTGAGTCTAGAGCTAGGGAGACAGCCCTAGTCCATAGAGGGTGTCTCATGTATACAAACTAATAGGATTGCCTCCCAGATTTCTCTTTATATACTATGCTGCTTATCTCAAAATGCTGATTAAAGAGTTCACATTTTTAAAATTCTGAAATATACTGAAAGCAAAAGCTGAGGCAAATGAAAAAGAAGAAAAATATCACCATCCTCCCCTGTCCCATACACACACTAGATGGTAAGCTTCCTGGGAGCAAAGGCCTCAACTATTTCTGTTCAACATTAAATCTCCTAGTATGGTACATGGGTCAATATACACTCGGAATCTTAAAACGAAAGCCATTTGAAGAAATGTTCTATTTATTTATAACAAAGTAGGCAAAATATATTTAACTATACTGAAAATGTTAATACAACCATTGCTTTCTAAAGTATAAATGCTTTCTGCTCTTTCCTCCTCTCCCGCACTTTCTTCAGATGGCTAGCTACCATTCAACCTTTGTGCTCATTTCTTATTTGTTCGGCCAGCCTGTAGGCACTACAAGGGCAAAAGCTTGGTTTGTTTTCATTCTTTTTTTTTTTTTTTCTCATTGTTCCTGATACTTAGAAGAGTACTTGTCACAGAGAAAGTGCTCAAGAAATATTATGTGCCCAGCATTAAGTCTGAGGCTGGGCACATAATTCCCCAAGAACCTTATTTTAGAGTTTATTTAATAATAGAACAAATTTTAAACATGGAGCAAATTTCACTTTTAAAATCTCAAGGAATGAGCCTAAATTTCCTGGATCCAAGCAGTGACTCAGAAAAAGAGAAGATTCTTAATGCCAAAGAACTATATGTGGGAAGAGATATCAGAAGCCCAGAAAAAACTTTCCTCTAGTATTTGATTTCACAGAGACAAAAGGAGGCTCAGATATGAATGGGCTGTAAAGGCCCAAGACCGCACAAGCAGCCATACTGTTTACTGTGCCCCAAGCTTTTGAATCCACAAGTGAAAGTTATTAATCAACAGTAAAGAGTAGTAGTAAAATGTTACCCTCCATCCTAACTATGTCTTAGCAGAAGCCTGGCACAGCTGCCATTTACTCAGCAGCTGGGACAAGACCCAGCAGTGGGATGGGAGTTAGGCAGGTGTGGCCCCCACCAAGAGCTGTTCAGTCAGTGGGACAGGTTTCTCAGAGGGATCTACAGAAGGCTGCCTACAGTATAAGAAGCACCTACCATTAGCCGGGAGGGTGATACGTCCTGATAATTGGTAACACACCAGTGGAAAAAAAGAGAGACATACCCTCTGTCACCTCTTCCTTGCCTTCCATGTGAAGCTTAGAAAGGGATATGAAGAGAGCTACAAAAATTGATACAACAGAGATTAAAAGAGGCATGGTAAAATGGTAGCAAAGGGGAGGGAGAGGGCGAAAGAGACTGAAAGGAAGGAGAGGCACCCTGGATTGATCCCCAAAGGCCTCATGGAGAAGATGGCCCTACAAGAGTATTGGAGAGCTGGGGCCGAGTAAGGGTATGTGAAGACATGCTAATAGTGGGGTGCGGCAGGGAGGGGCAGTCAGCATGAGCACAAGTAGAGATACAGATGTACTGGCCATGTCTGGGAATAAGTCCCACCAGCTTACATGGAGAAAAGGGCATCTGTAAGGAAAAAGAAGGAATTGATTTTGCAAACGTAAGGGGAGGCTATTCCCAAACATAAGGGGAGGCTATTCACAGTCTGTGGTGACTGTGAGGAGCAGTGGCAAGGGTTCTGGAGAGAGAAGAGGCACAATTTCCTGGAGCCTGCATTCCCAGCTGCAGCTCTTGCTAAATGTCCCTCACCCAGTCCAAGGCCCAGGTTCTATAGTTCAGAAACGTTCATTCCCCACACCCCAAGAACCTGATTTTGTATGATATTTCCTTATTCTACTGCAATTTTGTTCAAAAACATCTATAACTACACTTTGGAACATCAAACAATCGTAAGATTGTCCTCCACTAGAGCAGGGGTTCTTAACCAGGGGTCCCTGAGCTTGAATTGAAATTCAAAAAACATTATTCTTGTGGAGACATGTTGGTGCAGGTGTGATATATTTATTAAATAATACACAGTGTAGTGTGGACTTAGTAAGGGATCCATGGTTTTCACTTGACTGGCAAAGGAATCCATGGAATAAAAAAGGTTAAGAATCCCTGCACTAGAGTGATGAATTATAGCCAGACTAAAGAAATGTGACATCTTAGTTTACCTTTTTTGCCCCAGGCAAGTTAATATGTGGTTTCCACTAAGTTTTTTGAAATACTCAGAGCAGGTTGAAGACTCCCACAGCAAATCAGAACTTCTATCATATAGGAAAAGGTAACAGTCCCAAAACATACTCTGTACCCTAACGAATAACTTTGATCAGAGTAATTTCCTTACCACATTGCTTTTCCTGTCACCTTCCTACTGTGGGCTGGGCCATGTCTTTCCATCTATGTATCCCTAATGCTCAGCACATAGTAGGACACTAAATAAATATTTTTCAAATGAATGGTGTTGCTTTTTTATGAGTTTACACTTTTACCCATAAAGGCAAATTGAAACTTTTACTAATCAGAGTAGGAAAAATATAGGGTGCTCCACTCTTAGGAGTTTTCTAAAATTTTGCTTTTTTTTTTTTTTTTTTTGAGGTATCAGGCCAGGGGTTGAACCCGGCACCTTGTGTGTGGGGAGCCAGCACTCTACAGCTGAGCCATATTGGTTCCCGAGTTGGTTTCTTTGTTTGCTTGTTGTTTTTTTTGTTTGTTTGTTTTAGGAGGCACCCGGGATGAACTCGGGACCTTCCATGTGGGAAGCACATGCTCAACTGTTTAAGCCATATGTGCTCCCTAAAATTTTGCTTTTTTTAAACCTCAGCTCCTAGTCTAGAATGCCATCCTGCTGTACTACCTTCAGGAAATCTGCTCTCTCCCTACTTACTGACCTGAGGGGAAAGGCCAGCCACCCCAAGGATTTCAGCAGTCCCTGAGTTTGAGAATCTTTATTTATAAATGTTGTTTTTTTCCCCCAACTTTGGTGATATCAGAAGTAACTATCCAGGTTTTCTATAGCAAAACTTGCAATGGTTTTTCAGAGGTAAGCAGAAATAACCAGTAAGCTTACCCAATCAAATTAACTATATTAGGGGAACTTAACCATGGGTCCAAAGGGTCCATGAATAGAACTCAGGGGGCATGTAAGATTTGGACAGGAAAAAAACTGCATGTCTATTTTCACTGATCTCTATCAGAAATTTAGAATTCCCCTCAATTTTGAAAGTAAGGAACAATATATAGTAGTAATAGCACTACCTGTGACTTTCTCACCAATGGAGATCACAGATATTTCTAATCTACATTATAGCTGTTGCAGATATCTTGGAATTCTACTACTTTGAAACCACAGTCATTATTAGAACTGCTGGGTTTTGTTATATAATGTGTTATATCACATTACTATATCACAAAACCAATTAGCTTCATTTGTAACCCTAAGTGTTTTGTTTCATACTCTTGAAAATGCTGTTCTGAGAACATCCATAGTCTTCACCAGATTGCTGAAGGGGTCCATGGCATAAGAAAGGTTAAGAACATTTGTTTATATGAAGTGTAGTGACAGAATTCAGTATTTTGGCATGTGCTTAAAGAAGAAAAGTATCTAAATCTTTCTCCCAACCCATATCCAGCCACATTAATAAGTTCTCATCAGAATTTTGAATTCTGGATGCACATAACCTAAGAGCCTGATTGATCTATTACATCGTCAATTTTTCTATAGTTTGAATGATTCCATAAGTTCTTGACCTTGATGGCATAGTGACCAAAAGTATATAAAATGTACTAAGGTATTAATGTGACACTAGATTTGTATATATAAATCTAAAAGTAAACAAAATTAGCTCTGGCATGCATTTGATAATTTTTATAACTTTAACCTTCTGAATTATTTCAATCACGTATATATCAAAATGACCTAACATTCCCTAAGCTCTCTATTGGCAGAGGGTGATGACATAGCAGAGGCAGCCTGGAACCAAAATAGAGTGCAACTAAAATGTTCAAGGAAATAGACCAGCTATGACATGAAAAGAGGGTTAAAAAAGAAGCTAAGATTTGTTTGGTTTGTAAAACCTAAGGCAGGAAGGGAGTATAATGATTAAGGCTTTGTAAAATAACAAAGGATAAGGATAGAAAGGTCATAGTCTGGTTCATTAAGAGTCCAGAATACTTAACTGAAAGCACACCCCTTGTTCAACTCTGATTAAGTGCTAAAGTAACAAAATAGAAGTCTGTCTTCAAGTGAGTTATATTTGAAGAACAAGTTATTTAATCTGCTCCGTTTGGAGCAAGTCATTTTACATAGAAGCAGATTACACATAAAAGAAACTAAGAATTTTAGAGACAAGGTTAATAACAGGGACTAACTATCTCCCTCTTGTTTACCACTCAGTACCTGCCCCAGTGCCTGACTCATAACAGACATTCACTGATATTTCTTTAGGAAATGAATAAATAAGAGCAGAATATTTCAATATCACCAAACATGGCAGATTCCCTCAGAAAAGACAGTGATTTCAAAATTGTTCCTTCCTCTCTGGATGCCTTTTCTAAATTCCATGTTTGAGTTTTAATGAGGAATCATTTCCATAGAAACAAACACAGCTACCTGATATGAGCATAAGATTGAGGCAATTCAGCAAGATGTATTAACATATTCCCTAAGAGGAATACATTAATAATAATAATATTTCTGTTATTGCTTTTAGCCTATATTAACCTTAATATTTGTCAGTAGTATTAAACATTCCTTTGAAAGCATTATCTTTCTATAGCCACAAAAGATATACAGGAAGATATTAGCCAAATACTTTCAAAATGGAAAAACATAAATGCTGTGCTTTCAGGTTTTCTAATATTGAAATTGCTGCCTAGTACAGAATTTAGATTTTCCAGGAAAACAGAGGTCACACTGAACAGGATATATGTCTTAGTTTCTTTTGAACCCTGCCCAAGGTGAAAGTGCTCAATGTAGGTCGATGTCGCTTCCCTGAGATGTGTACACTGATGTGTGAGAAAAGCAGGACATTAAGGGCTACAGGGATAGAGGTGGGGCAGGGAGGGAATGAAGACCATACCTAGGCACATAGAGGAAATGATGAAAAGGGAAACTGACTTACAAAGTAAGAAGAGAAAATAATCAGCGCCCAAACTAAGATGGAGTTTAGCAAAAGAACTGCAAAGAATTAGAACCTGTGATTCAGGGGTAGAAAAATAATTTGTTATGACAGTCATTCCCCTGGGTCAGGGAAAAGATGCTTGTGTATGTGACTGACAAACAAGAAACAAGAAGAAACTGACACAGGAATTTACTTATTACAATTAAGTAAAACTCTAGGGTTCTGGTACTTATTTTTCCAGTAACAGTCAGACAAAGAAGTCAGGCTAAGTCTCACTTTCTTTCTCCTAAAATAAAATCTTTATTTTTCCATGTAACTGAGGATACCACACACATAGCCAACAAATACTAATTCAAGGATCAGTAGAAGCAAGAAAAACCAATGTCCCATATTCTATTCCAAAAAACCAGTGGGTGGTACAATTAAAAAAGTATAATCAGGAAACAATGCTGGTTCTGAAGATGAGTACTTGATAAATATACTACTTAATATACTGGACAAACATACAGCCACTGCTCCTGGTAATCTCAAGAATATTTACAAATCTATGCCCCTTAATACTGTGGCGCTCTCATAACCCTTTGTCTATTTGTTTCAGTCACTCTAAACAGGTCTCCTTGCTGCCTATGTGGCTTTATCCTTCATGCTACCAGAATTCTCTTTCTGAAATGTAAAATCTAATTAGGTCATCTCCTTCTAAAAGTGTGGTGGTGGCTCCTGTACCTTTCAGATGAAGTACAAACACCTTTGCTTTAAGAATTCAAGTCAACATATTTAAGGCCATACCCCCATCTCTCCCCCTCTAAATATCGAAATAATGAAATTTAAAAGGAGAAATTTTTTAAAAGACATAGCTATCCAGTCCTGACACAAAACAACTGAGGATATTAGAACACAAAGCAGTAAGTGTGGCTAAAGCTGCAAACTTGTTGGAATTTCAGGCTAAAATCAGGCAGAGGAAGAATGTGAACTCTCCAGGGTAACAGAATACTAGGGCTAAAAGTACCAAGCAAGGAGGGAACCTTGAACTAGACTTGCTGCCTAACACCAAGATTTGGGGTAGAATTTCCAAGCCCATAAAAAGAGGAAGAAACAAGTTGCAGCAGTCTGAAACTATGAATCTTTTGTTCTAATATAAAGCCAAATGTCTATAATAAAGGAGAAGCACAAGGTAGCAGGAAAGCTTCGTGTAAGGATTTGCTCCAAGATGCCTGCTGGCTTTGCCATTAAATAGACCTGTTATATTTTTAGTATCATTGCTGGATGGAAACTCTAAGTCATTAGTATAGAACTGGTTCTAGACTAGAATATCCTAGGGGCGGGGAGGCAGCAAACACAAAACCATTAACAAATAAAGGAGAACGAGAAAAAGAGGAGGGGAAGTGCCTGCTTATAATATGGGCCGGCAAACTGAGACAATAATATCTACAATTGAAGAAAGAATTTACTCCAGAAGAAATGAAAATAATCTAACATTTTGAAAATGACTTTAAAATATATCCATTAACATCCCCAAAGAGATCAGAGAAAAAATAACATCAGTTAAAGACAAGGAATTAAAACAAAACAGGGAAGCGGATATGGCCCAAGTGATTGGGCTCCCGTCTACCATATAGGAGGTCCAGGGTTTGATTCCCAGGGCGTCCTGGTGAAAAGTAAGCTGGCCCACGTGGAAGGCTGGTCCACACGGAATGCTGGCTAACACAAAGTGCTGGCCCATGTGGAGAGCTGGTACAGGAAGATGACGCAACAAAGGGAAACACAGAAGAGAGACGATGAGACATGCAGCAAAAAAATCAGGCAGCTGAGGTGGCACAAGAGATTGAGCAGCCTCTCTCCACTCCGGAAGTCCCAGGATCGGTTCCTTGTGCCGACTAAAGAGAAGACAAGCAGACACAGAGAACACACAGAGAGCCAACAGCAAGCGCAAAACAATGGGGGGCGGTGTAAATAAATAAATAAATCTTTAAAAAAACAAAAGAAAACAGGCCAAAATGAAAGAACAGATTTGAAAAAGAATCAAATAAAATTCTGGAAATAAACAATGCAGTCAGCAAACCACAAAACATGAGAATTGAAGGCACATGTCTTTAAAAAATAGAACTAGAAAATCACAGCCGACTTCTCATCAGCAACAATAGATGCCAAAATAATAGGTGCATTTTCTGAAGACTTGTATCTTTCTTCAATCCTCAATTTCTAGCACAGTATCAGGAATACTGTCAGAATACATAAAAGTTTAGTACAAAGAGGGACAGAGAGAGGGAAGGATGATCTGGAATTAAACAAGGAAGAGTTATATTACTTAAACTGGCATTTTTGAGAACTAAAAGTGGCATAAGTTTACTAGTTTGAAGCCCACTCTGGATAAGAACGGCAAGTCAGCACTTGCATAAAAGATTAAGAAACACGGCATTGGTGGTATTTGGGAAAAAGTTACATTTCTTTATTATAATGAAAACCAAGTTGCTCCTCCCTGACTTCATGATGCACAAAAAGCTTAGCTTGCTATATGGGTATACCTTACAACAGTATGAAAAATGCCTACCTAGAAAAATAGCGCATGCCAATAATGTCAAGTTTCAACATTTATTTCATTCTAAAGAACATCACTTTTCTTTAAGACTTATTACAAGACACGTCTCTGAATCAGAGATAATCTGCAACTGACGTTCTTTCTGTTTTTAAAAATGTCTGAGAAAATGATCATCTCCGGGAGTTCTCTAAAATAAAATGAGATGTTGTTACCTGCTTTACCGACCTGAAATTATTACTGTCGCTGTCAAGATTGACTCCTAGGGAAGGAAAAGTGCAGTGTGGACAGGTATAATATGAATACGGTGTAAATCCATCAATGACAGATTCCAGTGGCAGAGAAAGAAATGATGAGGCTTCTAAACCTACCATTCCCAAGCACCAAGACCTTTCATTTGAAAAAAGTTTGGCCATGTTCTGTTTTAGTTTTCCCTACCAAATTGAGTCTTCCACTACCTTAAGAACAGAAAATAAATTAAGAATTAAATAACAGGTGCAGCCAGGGTGGTTCAGTGGAAGAGTTGCTGCCTGGCATGTATGAGGTCCCTGGTTTGATTCCCAGTTCATCCTAAATAACAAAGAAAAGTGCCTTAAGTTCCTAGGGATGAAGTGCTACATAATCACAGTTTTATAAATAGCTTAATAGCTTATCTTCACACTTCTATGTGAGGGTAGATTTTACACAAATGAACACTATATTATGAAAACAAAATGAGGGATGTGGGAGTGCCCTCACAAGAATGTGAGTATCCTGATGGTGCTAAACTTCTGTCAGAAAACTTTAATCTCGTCATTAGTTTTACTTATCTCCCCATTCATTGTTATTAATTTGGTGATCTGTGAAGCTCTCAGGGATATTTTGTAAAAGTAATTTATCTTTCACAATAATCTCCAATGCACTATTCAAAAAAAATTTTGTTTTAAACTTTAAACTACACAGAAGTAAGAGTAAGCTAGGTAGGGATAATGGTGAATAACTACAGAAACAATATATAACATATTTTCAAAGGAAATATTTTAAACACCTCTCTATTTCACACTGTAAAAGCACAATAAGCCAGCAGCTGAGCCAGAAAAAGATTTAGTGTTTGAAACAATGTTGTAACCTCCACGATGAGTGACACTGTAATGTTCTGTGAGTTTGCTTATATAAGCGAGATCCAGCTGTGCTGGAAACTTAACTGCTACTCAGAAGTTAAGGGGCAGAAAAGGGACTTGAGAGAAATCACCAGAGGACATTAGTATGAAGATGTAAAAAGATAGCCCATTCATTTTTCTTTATTTGTGTCAAGGGAAAAAGAAGGCTGAGACTAAATGTGGGAAAGGAATTTTAAAAACCTTTCTTCAACTATTTTTTTGTTCCTTTCTATGTATATGCATAAATTTCAAATATACTCAAAATTCAAAACCCATCTAAAGTTGTAGTTTGTCTATTTGATTGAAATAGAATTTCCTCTCATCTTATTTTTACTTTCAGTTTTTGCTTCAAGTGCATTGAGTCACAATATTTGCAAAACTATTATTTGATAGTTTGTAAGTATTCTTTCATTCATTCAGCAAATATTTGCAGATCACCTACTAAGTCTCTGGCACAGTTTTAGGCACTGCAGACACAGTAGGGGCCAGAACAAGCAAGTACCCCTGTTCTCACAGAGCTTACATTCTAGTGAGAGGGGAAGAAAACAGACAATATAAAGAAGCAAATATAGAGTAACTTCAATAATGATAAGAGGTATGGAGAAAAATAAATCAGGAGATGGAGACAGAGAATGTTGGGGAATGCACTTTTAAATAAGGTGAGGCCTCACTGAGCAAAGAAGGCAAGCATAATAATAAAAATTCAGTAGTCGTCTCGAAGAGGTCTTTGTAGTACAAGTGGTCATAGAAAATGTTTGAAATTTCACCAAGAGCCAGGCACTGTGCCAAGGGCTTTAAAAGCACTTGCCATTCCAGCATCAAGACAAGGATATGAGCCAGGTAGTACTTTATATCTCTTTTATATCCAGAAAAACTGAAGCTTAGCACAATTAAGGAACTTGCTTATGGGTCACAAATAGTAAGTAGTGGAGCTGGGATTAACACTAGGAAAAAAATAATAATATAAGGGAAACAATATATTTTTTTAAAAAATGCATCACACCGCAAAGAAGCAGCACTCTTAAAAAAAGAAAGAAAATTTTTTTCTCTGTTTACTTAATATGCCCCATTCTTACAGATTCATACGAGGTCATTTGGATGTGTATTTTGTAATGCAAGGCCTTCTGCAATAGCTGAAAAGTAGAGTGTTAATTAAAAATTTAATTCATCTTAAAAAGAATAAATTAAAGCCAATATTTTTACATGAGAAATAGTTTTTAAATATTTTAAATGATTGCTTTCTAGCTTTGAAGAAAGGGTAAGATTCAGATACATGGCATGGAAAAGAAAAAATAATACAAATGAAGGTTAGGAAAAAAAAAAGTAAGGAACCCCTCAAAGCAAACACGGGACAGTTGTATCTGTGAAGATTAGCTTGGCTTGACTAAGGTGTTGGGTGTCATGGGCAAAGTGCAGAAAAATCATTGCCCTCCTAGGTTATGGAGGGCTTTCTAAAAGTTAAGAAAGGATGTGGGTTAGAGAGGAATACACAACTCAGAGTCTCTCTTTTTTTTTTTTCACAACAATGTTCCTGAGAATAGGAAGAAGGTTTACCAAAGTTTATTCCACACAACAGAACTGGCATAGTGGAAGGTCAACGGAGTATGGGAACTTACATTCTCAAGGCACAATTTTATGGTTAATACAGAATTTTTAAGGTAATCTAATATAGCCAGAAAGGGACAAGAAAATTGGGAGAAGTGGATAAGCTATATTAGAACCCTGAATCTAAGAAGGTGGCATACTCTTGGTGTAAGGGAGAGGAGCAGAACATGGGTGAAGGGTTTCCAGTGGGGGAGAATGGGATACCGAGCCCCTGAAGAAGAAAGGCTCTGCTGTAACACGTTGCTAGTATAACCGTGAGTGATGCTTTACATTTAAATTAAAGACAAAGAAAACTGACTCTGAAAACTTGTAAGGGTCCAAGAGACCTTGTTTAGTTCTTGAAAACCATGCTGTGAGTGCCTGGAATACTGTGGGCTCTGGGTGACCCCCCACTTCCCCCAAGACCCTCTCCAAGACAAATGGGGGAGAGGCAGAAGGGACACCAGTCTTTATGGAGACAAGTAGGCAACACAGAATTGTCTGTGTGATGGGTTGGGGATGCTGTACCATTGCTGGATTTCCTCCCTGGTCTCTCTTAGAATTCCCTATTATAAAGGGGATTCTCAAAATTGTCAGCTGCGTAAGCCTCCAACAATCAAAAACATTTTATACAGCAGTAAGGTACTTTATGAGGAAGTAAGTTGCTTTTCTGGATAACTGAAGCTTATCAATATAGGCATCTTTTAATTCTTTATTCTTCTAAAATGCTCCCATGCCATCTAAAACAGAGCAGAGAAATAATATAATTCTATCATATTTAATATACCAAAGTTATGACAATGAACATTCATAACTTCCTCTTGGAGACTATGGATGGATTTATGAATGATTGGCCCATGCATTAAGTATGCTTCTATCATCTCTGCTGAACCACAAAGAAACTAGCAGCTTCTTGCCCTCTCCGGCCTTTCAATTGTAAGTGGGCCCTGCTGCCTTAAACTGTACTCACAGACTCCCCAACCCAAAGTGCAATCCCCACTGCATCCACAGAGCCTCCTAGGGCCCAGCCCTGGCTAAATGTGTGGAAAACATTACTGAATGAGAAAAAGAAAAACAAAATAATACTTAGAGTAAGTAAAAAAGAATGATGCAGCTTTTTTTTTGAGGTACTGGGGGCCGGGGATTAAACCAGGACCTCGTATGTGGGAAGCCAGCGCTCAACCACTGAGCCACATTGGCTCCCCTGAGTTGGTTTATTTGTTTGTTTGCTTGTTCTTTGTTTTTTTGTTTTTAGGAGGCACCGGGGACTGAACCTGGGACCTCTCATGTGGGAAGCAGGCACTCAACTGCTTGAACCACATCCACTCCCCTGATGCCGTTTTAAAGAACAAAAGGAAAAAAAGTAAAAAAAAAATAATAATAAATTAAAAAAAAAAAAAAAAAAAAAAAAAAAAAAAAAAAAAAAAAAAAAAAATTAAAAAAAAAAAAAAAAAAAGAACAAAAGGAAAGATCATAGTATGCTGGGAAGAAATGTATCCAAAGGAATTCAAAGTTAATGTTATCTTGATTCTTAAACCAGAAAAGGAAGTGTTTAAGCTAATGTGGGAAAATAAAACAATCTTACATTCAGGAAGTTAGATGCAAAACATCATTGACAAAATTCAATGTTTTTGTAGCTAACTTTGTAGCATATTTATGCTGCCTGAATTAGCAAGATTAGAAACTTTAAGAAATCTAAAGTGTGGAGTTAAATTTGTTAGAGCAGATAGGAATGAAGA
This sequence comes from Cabassous unicinctus, assembly GCA_029593785.1. Lineage (NCBI taxonomy): Eukaryota > Metazoa > Chordata > Mammalia > Cingulata > Chlamyphoridae > Cabassous > Cabassous unicinctus. The sequence goes on from JAQZBX010048706.1 coordinate 14,717, forward strand.
TGCTATACACATTGTGTATAATTTTATACTTTCTCTAATTAATTTAGAAAATAGTTATCCTTAGATTTTTTTCTTATATATTTACCAATTTTCTCCTTTGGGGTTATGCTTTATTTTTTCTTTTATATATAAATTAACTTCTCTTGAGAAACTTTAAGGCACTGAATATTTTAAAGATATTTTACCCTTTAGAAAGAAGGAATGAATTCTGAAAAGTTGTGAAGTGCAGGATGTATAGCTTCAGGCACGTTGTGCATGCTACATGGGGCTTCTGCATGGGATGGGATAGGGTACAGTTTCAAGCCACCTCGGCTCAGAAATAGGGAACTTGAGTTTTAGAAGTACAGTGGAGATGCAGTACTTAGAATCTCTACACAGCTGTTTACCCATATCAGCAGGGAAGAAAATGTTTAGAACCTGGCACCACTCAACCTTGCAGAACTTTCCACTGAGTAGAGGAAGTAGACCTTTTTAGCACTGTGAGTACTATGCACGGTTCTGCCTTTTTGATAACAGTAATCCTCCATAAATTGCCCTATGGTTACCACTGGGACAGCTTATAAAATGTTAAGCCAATGGAAGAATAAATGAGAGAAAATACATTTAATATAATAAAAGGATTATAAAAAAGGAGGTGAACATAGTGGCTCAGCACAGGAAGTAGAGGCCACATCCAATGGAGCCATTTCTCATTCCCACTTCATACATTCATTGCTGTTTGTCCTGCTCTAAACAGGGCTGACAACATTCTTCTAGCCCATGAATCTATATTATAGCTTAACTACTTGTGAACACCTTTGAGATTCTTTTATATAATGTATAAGAATGAAAAAATAGTTTATCAAATACACACTATCTAACAGAACATTAAACAATGGTTAACTAGAGGGAAAAAGCATAATTTGCAAAATGCTAGGAGGGACCTATCATTTTAAATTGCAGCAATCCTAAAATTCATTACTTTAGGACTAACTTATGCAAACATCTCCTAAATTTTCTCTTCCCCAGATTTCTACCTTTCCAATTCAAAATGCATACTACCTCCAAATTGTTGCTAACACTAGTAACTTTATACAGGTTTCAAGACAAATTTCAAATTGTTCACTCTAGATTTCCAACAATCTACTTGAAATGAAGTCTGGAGTCCCTTCAAATCACTCCTCTCTGATTCTAAACTCACTTCCCTCATTTAGTGAATGATAATCACTTTCCCTGCATGAATTTCTGATCAGCCACCCTCTCTCACACCTTGTCCCACTGGCCATACCCTTCTCTGGCCTGGAGAGGTATATTTATGTGGTTAAGGACAAGGCCTTTGGAGCCCGACTGCAGAGGTTGAGCAGCATCATTGTGGACATGTTGCAGAATATTTTGTGCCCCAGTTTCCTCATCTGTAAAAAGGGATAATGACATTGCATACCCTACAGGCCACTGTGAAGATTAAGTATACCAGGAGTAGGTGCTCCATCACTGTCAGTCATCCTGATCTTCATCCAACCCTGCTGAGCCCCTCTTTGACCTTCCATTGTGACCTTAACCCACATTCTGGTGTGAAGAAGATTCCCCACTGACTGCTCAGACTTGTCTCTACTTCCTTTTGTAATCTCCCCCCATTCCCTGCTGATCAACTAATTAATCTATAGTCTTGCTAATACTGGAATGTATTGCCTGCAAAATCCGAACCTCTTATCAACTGTTTTGTTTTCTTCTTTCCACTCTAACTCCTTGGCTATCAAGGAACAGCCTAACTAGACAGACTAATGCAATATGAGCAAAGCAGTTGCACATGTTGGTACTGAGAGAGTGGGGTCCTGCGACTTACAATCACCAAAAATGTTGGAACAGTTTTATAAATGGGTAAGGAGAAGATTCTGGAGGTTTATGAGATAGAAAAGGTTGAGATTATTGTGAAGAGACTGTTGGTAAAAATATGGAACATAAAGTTACTTCTGATGAGGACTTACACAGAAATGAAGACTGGAAGAAAGGTGATCATTGCTCTAAAGTGGCAGAGAACTTGGCAAAATTGACTCCTGATGTTGGAAGGTAGAATTTGAAAGTGTCAAGCTTGGACATTAAGCTGAGAAGATCTCCAAACTAAATGTAGAAGATGTGGCCTGGCTTCTCTTTGCAGCTTACTGCAAAATGTGAGAGGAAAGAGATAAGCTGAGAACTGAACTCCTGGGCACAAAAAACCAGAAGCTGATGAGTTTGGGAAATTCCAAGCCTCCAGAAAGCAAGTCCCCAAAGGATAGCACCTCTAACTGATTTAACTGAACATGGAAACAGGTAGCCATTTCCTTACTAGTCAGGATTTGAAATGCAGTTATCCAGAAAGAAATTGTGGATAGTCCTATTGTCTGATGGTTGGGACTACATGCAAAACCAAGCTTTCTGCAAGATCTGTATCAACCAAACCACTGTCAGCCTGGACTAAAAAGAACAGAATAGGGAGAAATTGAAGGAGAAGCCATTTCAAGGGTAAAATCGTGGAAGCTTAGGTCTGGACTTATGAAATCTTTTCAGGCCACGAGAGAGACCTCACCCATGTGTGCAGAGGAGGTGAGTATACCCCAGAGCTTGGAGAGGGAAGGCCTTCTGCCCCTTTGTTCAGGAAGAGTTCGGCTGCCCCAGGCTACAAAGAGGGTGGGGCACATTCCTCTGAGTTTTGGGAGAGTTAGGTTGGCACCCCATTGTTCTGAGGGTATTGGGCCTGTGTGTCAGAGTTTAGGGAGAACATGGCTGCCACCCCACTATGCTAAGGGGGTTGAGACTGTGCCCCAGAGATTGGGGAGATTGTGGCCATCACCCCAGTGTTCTTGGAGGGTGAAGTCTAGAGCTCAGCCATCACCCAGATGCTTATGAGGGTAGAAACAAGAAGATGGCCATTGGGCAAGCACAGGTGGGCCACTATGAGGCCTCAAGGAGAAGAAACTACAGATGATGCTCAGACTCTGAAATCTAATGGAGTGTGTCCTGCAGGTTTTGGGAACTGTTTGGTACCTGTGACTTCTGTTTTCCTCCCAATTTCTCCCTATGGCAATGGAAAGCTTTCTCCTATGACTGTTCCTTCTTTGTATATTGTAAGCAGATGACTTGTTTTCTAAGTTTCACAGGTTTACAGCCAGAGGGGAATTCTGACTGAGGTCAGACTGCATGCCTATAACTGATTTTGAACTGATTTTAGTACTTAGCAATGTTACTAAGATGATTTAAGGCTTTTAGAAATATTGTGATGTAATGAATGTATTTCGCATATGGAAAGAATGTGTCTTTTTGGGATTTGGAGGGCAGAGTGTGACAGTCTGAAGTTTTTTTTATGTGAATCCCAGAAAAGATCATGTTCTTAAAATAATCCATTCCTATGGGTGTAAGACATTTTGATTGCATTAGATGCACTTAAGGGATCTTAATTAGATCACTTTTATTTAGATCACTTGGGGCCTTTTTGATTGGACTACGTCAGTGAGGCGTGAACCAGGTTGGGTCTCCACTCTCTTGCTGGAGTCTTATATAAACTGAGAACTGAAAGCAGAGAGAGACAGAGAAGAGAGCCGCCACCACTTTTGACCCTGCCATGTGAGAGAGAAGATTTCAGGAACAGGAGAGATTAGCTGCCATCTTGCCTTGCCACATGGCAGGACTCCAGGATCTGCCAGCAGACAGCCTTTGGTAAGAAAGTATCTCTGATGGTGCCTTCATTTGGATGATTCACGACCTTGGAACTGTACGCTCTTAACCCAGATAAATTCCCTTTAGTAAAGTCAACACATTTCTGGCATATTGCATTGGTAGCCTTTGACAAACTATGACAGCAGTCAATGTAGTTTTTAATCTTCACGTATTTCTAATTCACTCTCTTTTGGATACCATTCCTCTGAACATCCCTCCCCTTTCGTACTTCTCCAGAAAACTATCCTCTTATTTCACCCAGAATGCAAAGGTCATGGGGGTATAAGTTTTCTCCAATGCTTTACTTTATATACATAAACTTTATTAGTCTTCCTTCCTCTCTTCCTATTTTAGAGAAAGAGGGATCCCTATTCATGTCCAAGGCTACCTTTCCCCACACACCATACCCCAACCTCTTCATTCTCCCTTGCCTTTAACCCCTTCTCCTTTTGCAAATGTGCTAAAGTACCTGCTATCAAAAAACCTCTCTCCCTTGAATCAGCCTCCTCTTCATACTACTGCCTCTTCTCTCCTTTGCACTATTAACAAACTCCTTAAAAGAATGGTCTTCCTCTTTGCGTACAAATAACTCCTGGTCTCTGTGACCCAACTCTCACAAAGGTAACAGACGACAATGCAAGCTGCCAAGTCAAGTCTCCTTTCCTTGGACGGCATACTCCTGGCTTCCCTGGGTACCACCATCACCCTCCTGCTATGACATCCATGGCCTTCATTTGGACAAGGTCTTCTCTGACCTCTCTAGTCATTCTTTCTACACATTTTTTTTTTTTTTTTTGGCTGGCTCTTTCTGTCTTCTTGTTCTTCCCACCACACTGCACAGGTATGCACTTTAAATCTTCCTCATCTACCCCACTCACTACACCAGGGTGACTGTGCTCCAACTTCTAGTTTCAGAGTACTCCCTAACATGTATTTCTAGTTGCTGGAATGCTCCTGAATGCTGGAATTCACATATCTAGCAATCTACTGGACTTTACCAGGATGTTCTGCAAGGACCTCAATCTCAACCTGTCTAAAGACTAATCCAAGGGAGCTGTGAAAACTACCCTTCCTGCCTTCCCTATCTCATGATCCCATATAACCTGAAAAGCTGATAATCCTCACTGACAGCACTCTTCCCCACTAAGCCTAAATCCTCATCTCTTCCCTGTTCCCACTGCCATGTTCCCATTTCTGAGACCAAGCTCCCACAATCACTCATCTGCTCTGGCTTCCATGCTGTTCCTCAAACAAGCCAAGCACATTCTGTACTCAGAAGCTTTGTATTGCCTAATCCCTCTGCCTGAAATACTTTTCTCCTAGAAATATGCATGGCTAAACTCCTCTACTTTATTCAAGTCTTTGCTCAAATATCACATTCTACATGAGACCCTGATCACCATTGTCCCTTTCCACCCCCACTCCTGAGCCCCTGTACACTATAGTATTTATCACCTTGTAAAAGAACATACAATTTATTTATTTAGTATATCAATTATTTACTGGCTTCTCTGATGAATGTAAGGAGCTTACATTGTTCTATGAAATGTCCCCAAACACCTAGAACAGAGCCTGGCACAAAGAAGATGCTCAGGAATTATCTCTTGAATGAATTAATTGACAGGAGCCTAGCAGATTTTTCATAGGTAACCAGTCTCCAGCCCTGTCCCATCCACTAGACCCTCCACATTGCCCACATAAAAGGTTATGGACTTTTTTTTTTTTTTTTTC
>JAQZBX010048707.1:0-20125 GCA_029593785.1 Cabassous unicinctus
ATTAGAGTTTTTTTTTTTTTTTCCAGTTATATCACAGACCTGGTGCTGTTTAAGGAAAATAAAAAATTGAAATATTCATAGTGCTTTTAAGGAAAGAATAATAATATCTTCCAATTAATCTCAGCAATTCTTATCTAAATCTTTCTGACCAAAATAAATTGGCAGAAAATAATGATTTCTTTCATTTAAAGAAACAATTATACATACTTTGCATTACTTATGCTACACATCACTGAATAATGACATCATTAGCAATTTCTAACACCTCAAACAGTTTTTAATTTTCTCCACAAAGTATGATATATCTATTCTACATATCTGCATATTTGCACATATAATATCACACTATTGTTTGTTTCTTTTAAAGTTTTATTTTCTTTCTCTTGATACTAATGAATATGTTTGATATTTCTTTGTTGTATTTATGCAATTAATTGCCTTCTCAAACCATATTTCAATATTATTCTTATATAATTGTTGTAGATTTTTTCATCTTCCTTATTACAATTTTTACATGCAATAGACAGATAACTAGATAAATATAGATGAAAAATTGATATTTAGAAGCAATAAATATATATCTCAAGGACAAAGTATTTGTAGTTGACTTTATTCATTTATGATTATTGGATCACAATAAGGATGAATTAAATTTTAGTTTTCTATAAGTGTAATATTTTAAAAATCAGTAATACAAAAAATAATAAAAAATAACAAGTTGGAAAACTGAAATGCATAATTATTACTGGTCAGTTCCACATGTATATAAAATTGGAGCTATTAGATTAAATTATGCTCATGATGAAAATATATATGTGTTCTTGACAGATATATTTCAAATAAAATACTCATTGTTATACTAGTTCTTGGTGTTTATTTACTCAACGCATATTTCTTCAACATGTAAAACTTTCCTATATGGTTTAAGTAGTGTATGATTTTTTTACATAAAGATATTTTGATTTAAATTCTTTATTTATTGCTCTTTTATTTGTAAGGTAATAAGGAAATTGTATGAAAAGTTCCATTTTTATTAGAATTTGGGATTCATCCTATGAGTTTTGTTATGAAGAATTCTAATTTTCAATACTAGAAAGTGATCTCAGGTGAGATTTTCATTCATCCTTTTGAAAATAGTTAAAATGTCATAAATTTGGAGTGAACATTTTCTTCCAAAGTGTTACTTTATTTTGATTTGCATAACTCTCATTGCATTAAAAAATTAATCATGTAATAAAGAAGAAAGAATTATGCGATGAACAATTTCATATCCATTGATTTTGTTCATATGGTCCTATGAGAATTTCTCTTTTTTTATTTATTGTTTGGTCATATATATTTATCCTTTTATCCATCTATATAAGTATGTTTATTTTATGTTTTAAATTTGTTTCATATCATGTAAGTTTCAAACAGCAGTACTGTTCACTGCTAAATGCATCAGGAAGCATGTAGTTAATGATAATCAAGGATGTAAACCCTTTTTGTTTCAGGCAGGATTACAATTAGTTAAATGAATGAATGTTAAATTTATATTATCCAATGATTTTTAAAAACATAAACACATCTGTCACCCAACTTCTTACATAAAATAGTCTGTTATCATCAATCCTATAGATTTCCCTTGCCCTTCCTAAGAAATCCTCACCTTGCCCAATTAAGAATAAAAAATTAATATTCTATTTACTTATTAATTTATTTTAACTACATTATTTTTTCTGCTTTAAAGCTTTTTATTAAATATATGTTACAATTGTCACTCTTTTGATTAAGAAACATTTTAAAACTGAATTTAATATTTTTGTGTTTGCTCTACATTATTGGGTGTATCAGCAGTCTCTCTTAAATTTTTGTCCTCATTTTTACTATTGAAGAAAATATAGGTTTACAGAAAAATCATGCAAAACATAGTGCCATCATGTAACTCCCTTATTGTTAACACTTGCATTGTTATATCTGATGAATGAATAATGTTCTAATTATACTGCAACCATTGTCCATAGATGACATTGGAGATCCCTGTTTGTTCTATGCTGTTTTTCATTAATATTTATTCTTATAACATACATATAATCTAAAATTTACCATTCAAAACACATTCACATATAAAATTCAGTATTGTTACTTTCCCAATGTTGTGGTGCTATCACCATCATTCATTCACAAAACTTTCCCATAAACCCATAGGAAACAATCTACATTGTATCCATTAAATCCCCATTCCTACATCACCACCAGATCCTGGGCCCCATATTCTAGTTTCTGATTGTATAAATTTGCTTCTTCTAATTATATCATGTCAATAAGATAAAATATTCACTAAGCAAGATGTATTTAAGGTTCAGGCATGTTGTTGCCATTATCACTTCTTAAATTTTTATAGATGGTTAATATTTCATTTTATGTAAATAAAATATTTTGTTCATCCACCTATCAGTTGATAGTTGGGTTGTTTCCATATTTTGGCAATTATTAATAATGCTGGTATGAGCATCAGTGTGTAAATGTTTGAGTCCATGCTTTTAGTTATTTGGGGTATATACCTAGAAATGGATTGCTGGGTCATATGGTAATTCTAAAATTAACATCCTGAGGAAACACTCAACTGTTTTCCACAATGTCTGAACCATTTTACATTGTCACCAACAATGAATAAGTGTCCTTATTTCTCCATATCCTCTTCATTACTTGTTATTTTCCATTGTTTTTAACAGCATCAATTGTAGTGGATGTAAAATGTTATCTCTCTAAGGTTTTGCTTTCCTTTTCCCTAATAAAAACATTGAACAACCTTTCATGTTCTTTTTGGTGTGTTGTATATCTTCTAAGAAGAAATATCTATTAAAGATTTTTTTTCCACTTTAAAAATAGGAAGGGTACTCTTTCTGTTGTTGATTTCTTTATATATTCTGGATATTAATTCTTAATTGGATATGCATTTTCCAAACACTTTCTCCAGTTCTGTAGTTTGTCATTTTATTTTCATGATGAAAAGAAATTTTTAATTTTGATGAGACCACATTTATCTATTTTCTCTTTTGTTGTTCATTCTTTTAGTATAAATTCTAAGAAACCATTGTTTAAAACAGGGTTCTGAAGATGCTTCCTTGTGTTTTTCTCCAGGAATTTCATTATCTTTGTGTTTATATTTAGGTGTTTTAACTCATTTTGCATGCATTTTTTATATATAGTGTGAAGTAGGGGTCCTCCATCATTTTGCATGTGGATATCCTGTTTTCTCAGAATCATTTGTTTCATTCTTTCCCTGTTGAGTGAAGTTGGAACTGTTATCAAAAATCATTTGGCCATAGATGTGTGGGTTTATTTCTGAATTATCAGTTCAATTACATTTATTTATATGTCTGCCTTTGTGCCAAATTCATGTTGCTTTGAACACTGTAGATTTATAATAAGCTTTAAATTCAGAAGATGTGAGTTCTCCGATTTCATTTTTCTTTTTCAAGATGGTGACTCTTCAGGGCCCATATGCATCCACATTAATTTGATTATTGGATTTTTACATTTCACTAAATAAGGCTATTTGAAGTTTGATTGATATTGCATTGAATCTGTAAATCACTTTAATTAGAATTTATGTAAAAATATTTACTCTTGTAATCCATGCAGATGAAAAGTATTTCTACTTATTTAGGTGTTCTTTTATTTCAATTAAAAATGTTTTATACTTTTCTGTATATGTCCTTTACATCCTTTGTTAATTTTATTCCTTGGTATTCGACATTTTAGTTGTTAATGAAAACAGAATTTTAAAATTTATTTCCTCTTCAGATAGTTCATTACTACTTGCATATTGAAAAACTTCTGATATTTGCCTGCTGTTCTTGTACCCAACAATTGTGATGAATTTGTATAGTAGTTCTAGTAGCTGATGTGTTTTTATCTGCATGTTATATAGAGAGGATTATATCATCTACAAATAGAGAAAGTTTTATTTCTACCTTTATAATTTGGATGACTTTTATTTCTTTTTCTTGATGAATTGCTCTGGCCAGATCTTCAAGCATATTATTGATTAAAATTTGTGATGCTGGGTATCCTTGTCTTTGCCCTGGTTTTCAAGGTAATGTTAACTATCTTTCATCATTATCATGGTAGCTGTAGGTTTTGCACATGTGACCTATATCATGTTGAGGAAATCTCCTTATATTCCTAGTTTTGTAATGCTTTTTAATCATGAAATTGTACAAGAATTGTCAAATGCCTTTCTGGCATCACTTATGATGATCATGTGATTGTTGTCCTTTGTTCTATGAATGTAGCCTATTAAATTAATTGATTTTCTTATGTTGAAGCTTCCTTACATCCTTGAGATAAATACCTCATGGTCATGGTGTAAAATTTTGTATTGTGCTATTGTGTTCATTTTGCTAATATTTTGTTGAAGATATTTACATCTATATTTATAAGGGCCATTGGTCTGTAATTTTCTATTCTTATGCTATCTTTATCTGGCTATGGTATTTGGATGCTGTTGGTCTCATAGAATGAAATATTGAGTGCACCCTTCTTTAAATATTTTGAAAATGTTTTAGCAGGATTGTTGTTAAATATTCTGGGAATGTTTATGAACATTCTTCAGTAATGTCATCAGGTTGTGGTTTTGTTTATTGGGAGGTTTTTGATTACAGAATTAATCTCTTTACTTGTTATTGGTCTAATAAAATCCTCTATTTCTTCTTGAGTCTTTGTAGATTTTGTTTTTCAGGAATTTGTCTATTCATTGTGTTGTCTAATTTGTTAGTGTATAGTAGTTCAGTTTATCTTTTTATAATTCTTTTATTTCTTTGGGGTCAGTAGTACTTTGCTCCCGAGTCATTTTTGATTTTGGTTATTTTTGTCTTCACTCTTTTTTGTCAGTCTAACTAAAAGTTCATTAATTTTATTGATATTTCAAAAAATAATATGTTCCTTGATTCTATTTCTTCTTTTTTTTTTGTAATTGTCTATTTTATTATTCTCCATGCTAATCTTTACTATTTCTCTCCATCTTCTCATTTTGATTTAGTTTGATGTTCTTTTTCTAAATCCTCCAGTTGTAAGGTTAAGTTTCTAAAATGAGATCTTTTATTCTCTTTTGATGTAGGCACTTACAGTTAAAAAATTCTCATCATTGCTTCTTCTTCATCTCACAACTTTGGGTATGTTTTGTTTTGTTTACATTCACCTCAAGATATTTCCATATTTTCCTTTGATATCTTCATTGATATATTGGTTGTTTAAGAATGCATGAATTTCCAAATGTGAATTTTTTAGTTCTTCCTCAGTTATTGATTTCTAGCTTCATACCATTGTGATTTGGAGAAAATATTTTGTCTAATTTTAACGCATTATATTTATTAACATTTTAAAAATGATATAGTATATGGTCTATCCTGCTCAATGATCTGTATACAATAGAGAACTATGTGTATTTTACTCTTGTTGGGTAAAGTGTTTTATTTAAGTCTAAGTCCAATTGGTTCATAGTGTTGTTCAAATCTTCTACTTTCATTTCATATTCTCTCTAGATATTCATTCCATTAGTAAGGTGATATATTGAAGTCCCACATAATCAATATGGAACCATCAATATCTACATTAAAATATGTCAATATTTGCTATGTAATTTAGGGGTCTGTCATTATGTGCATATATATTTATAATTGTTATGTGTTCTTGTGGAATTGATCTCTTTGTTTGTATATATGTAATTTCTTTGACAACTGCAACAATTTTTTGACTTAAAGTTTATTTAATCTGATAGCTACTCAAACTCTCTTTTGGTTGGTATTTGCATAGCAGTTTTTTTTTCCCTTCGTTTAACCTTCAGTCTATTTGTAACTTTGAATTTCTTGTGAGTTTCTTGTAAACAGCATATTTTGTGTCATGCTTTCTTGTCCATGCTGCCTATCTCTGCATTTTGACCAGAATGTTTAATCCATTTACATTTAGAGTAACACTAAGAATGCAAGAATTTCATATTTGATGTTGCTACATGTTTTTTTTTTAGTTCTTATAACATTTTATCTGCTCAATACTTCCATTATTCTGTTTCATATTTATTTATTTTTTATTGTTAATTTTGATATCCTAGGTCCTTTCACAGTTCTTTCTGTATTTATTTTTCATGTATTTTCATTTTGTTTAGCTCAGGGATAAAATTTTTAGTCCTAAATCTAAAACAATCAGGCTTGGTTTGATACCAAATTAACTTGACTAACATACACATACACTTTCCCTATACATAACACTCCCACTACCTTTTTATTTTACTTTTTACAAATTATATTTTAAATACTGTTTGTCCCAAACCATAGATTTATAATCACTTTTTATACATTTGTATTTTAGAACCATTAAGAAGTAAAAATTGGAGTTACATACCAAAAAATAAAGAAGAATAATACTGTCATTTATAATTATCCATTTAATTACCTTTATGCTGTTTTGGTCCAGTGTCTTATGTCCTTTCCTTTCAGCCTGAGGTACCCCCTCATGGCTTGTTTACCAGTTCTAGTGATGACAAATTCGTTTAGCTTTCATTATTCTGAGACTGCAGTAGTCAATTCTTCTCTTTTTAAAATTCAGTATCACTGGATATTAAATCTTGATTGGTCATATTTTTCTTTCAGCATTGTAAACATTACCCCCCCCCCCATTGCCTTCTTGCCTCTATGGTTGCTGATAAGAAATTAACACTTAATGTTATTGGGATTCTCTTGTACATGTTTCTTTTTTTACTCTTGCAGTTTCCAAGTACTTTTAAATATGTCCTTGATATTTGAAAATTTGACTATAATCAGAAGTGTAACTGCTACTTGTATGAGCATGTTAATCATCAAAATTATCGTAAGTGTGGTTTATTGGGCTCTAGAATGTGCACGTTCGTGTCTTTAATTAAGTTTTGGAAGTTTTCAGTTTCTATTTCTTTGAATATTCCCTTTGCCCATGTCTCCTTTTTTTATCTTCTGGTACTCCAATAATGTGCATATTTGTATGTTTACTCGTGTCACCCGTCTCTCAGGTTCTGTTAACGTTTATTCATTTTTCTTCCCTTTTGATACTTAGCCTGAATCATTTCGATTGTCCTGTCTTTGTGTTCCCTGATTATTTTTTTCTGCCAGTTCCAATCTGCTTTTGAAACAATTTAGTAGAATTTTTCATTTCAATATTGTGGTCCTCAACTAATATGGTTCTGTTCATTCCTTTTTAAAATTTCTATCTATTTATAGAGTTTCTCCTATTGTTCATTCATTATTTTCCTGATAACCATTAGTTTTTCTCTGTGATTTCCTTTATCTCCTTGAGTATATTGGTGATCAATTTTATAAATGTCTGTCCAGTCCGTCTAAAGTCTGGTCTTCTTTGTTTATGGTTTCTGGACTTTTATCCTGCTCCTTTGGGTGGACCATAACTTGCTGTTTCATTGCTTGCTCCATAATATTTTGTCACACATTGTAATTTTTGTTTATACAGACTCCACATAATGTATGCAGGGTACAGTTCTGGTTTTGAAGGTTATGCAGGAGTTCAGCATATGCGAAAATGTCCTGTGTGCTATCAATTAACATTTCAGTAGTGGGAATGAGCATTAAAGGATAGTAAGTAGGAGAGTAATGCCAATTTGTAAATTGACACATTATGTAAAAAGGTTGTTCTTTATATCATCAAGATAAGCTTGGTTTTTAAAAGATATGTTTTTTTTTACAGAAGCTGTGAATTTACAGAAACAATCACATTAATAATAGGGATGTATGGAAAAATATGCCAAATGTATGATAAGGACCATAGTTAGTGAAATTGTCTGATTATAGTATCTCATAATCTGTAACTAATGTTCCACCATGGTGTGGTGTGTTGGTAAAAGGATGTTGTCTGGGAATTCTACACATGTGCACAATGTAAAATTTTTATTTTAAAGTGTTAACTCTGGGATTTAATCGCTGAGCTGTCTCTTCCTTTAGCTGTTATCCTACCAATGATGATAGAGTTTTATTTGATTACAAGGAGCTAAAATAAAACAAGGAAACTAATGCAAAATCATGTTTAAAAATCTTTACAAATGTGCTCTCTATTGGCCAATGCAATCTTTCAGAGTTTAGCCTTTCTATTAAGATCAGCCCAAGTATCTTTTCTGACCCTGCATCTTATCTTGGGCTTGTGCTTGCTTGTAATAGAAACCACCATTTTCAGGAATTCAGATGTCCCCTCTATTCCCTATGAATTGACTTTCTCCCCCTCTTCCGTGTCTATTGCATGACTTAAAGCAGGTAATTCTTACCTCCTATCTGCTTAGACATAATTGTTTCTTTATATGATTTCTCTATCACAAAGCTACTTTTGCTTAAAAGCAAGTTCTAAGAAGGTTAGCCTTGGGATGAGTTGCCTAGTTCAGTCTTTTATACCAATATATAATGAAGAGCACTGACATACAGTCACCCTAATATAAGCATATGTTACAGTGCTCCAGCTGGAACAGGGCCAGGGAACAACAATGTGAGCACAGGCTTTCTCCACATGATGCTAGGCAGTGGGTAGGAGAGAATGTAGAAAGGGTAGCATGAGCTTCTCTTGTTGCTGTTAAAGCGGTGTTTTCTTGATTTTGACTGTAACTCTTTAACTGATTACAGAGTTTTGAGGAAAATCACTTTGCCAATTCTTGGTATTTTTAATATTGTGGGTAATTTAAGCACAAAACAAGATAGATTAATGACTTTTATGGTTTGCAAATGCTTCAAGACAATTGTAAGTAAAATAGTTATAGTTAGAATATTTATTTTGATTGAAGACATTTGATAAAATCCTAAGAAAGGATGTATAGAATAATTTGATAGACTGTTAGTTCTTCACTAAATTTAGCATTCATTACTGATGGAAGAGAGGGTAATTTTTGGATGAGAAATATCCATGGGGATGCTTTTCTGCAAAATGTGAACAGATTAAAATAAAAAATAGAATGACAGCAAGAGAAGACTGGATCAAACTGAGAAAATAAAATGAAATTGATTATGTTCTGAATAAATCATGTATTTTATGTATTTTATGAATGATGCTACAAAGGGGGAAAGAAATACATGTGTAAAGACCAACTGAAATGAAAGAATGGTGAAGCATAACCTATCTGGTCTCATTTGGATGTACACCTTTCACAGAAGATGCTCAGTAACATGGATTAAGCTTTTATTTAGAGTTCCTAACTCTTCTGATATTCCTTGATACTTGAGCAAAATCATTTATAACTCTAGTGTTCAAACAAATGCGCACATATGGAGAGACTCAATGCCTTGAATGACAAATTGATAAAGAAGAAAATAAGAAAATATTCACTGAATGTGTCCAGACACCGTATGAACTAGAAAATCATCACTGGATGTGTCCAGTCAAATTTAGAAAATATATTAACAGAAAGAGGGCATTGTGACTCAATGAAAGGTTTATTGGCCTTGATTTTATTTTAAATCATTTGTTGTACATAGATTCTTTAATCCTATGGATGTTGAAATTAATATATATCAGCACACTTATGAAGAAAAATTATAAAAGAAATATATGTACTCACTGATTTCAAACTATTACATTCTATTCATTTTGTTTACACTGATACCCTGTTTCCAATGCATATATTTGATACCAGTGTTTGCACTTTTTTGTGGGTAGGGTGAATTGTCCTGTTCTAATATTTAGTATTATCTTTTCATTTTATACTGTAGCTTAAGAGAGACTGCAGCATATCAGCAGATGAGGGCAACATCACTATTTTCATGGAATTCCTTTATATGGATATATATGAATATGGATATTTCAATTTCTCTGAATCTCCAAGGTATGCACAATCTACTGTTCTTTCTGATTTATCTAAGAGCCCTTACTGGAAATATTCTGTTACTGTTGTTTTAACCAACCTGTATCTACACACTTCTTTAAAGGTAATTTAGTCCTCAGAGGTCTTTGCTGCATTTCCATAACTGTTCCTAAATTGGTCATGAATTCTCTGACAGGCACTATGTTAATTTTTCATTAGTGTATGTCCTGTTCAGATGTTTTCTGCATGTTTTTATTGCTTGCAAAGATTATGCCTTTCATGTGCTGATACCATATGAAATAATATTTTTATAATTATACTATTAAATTTAACTCACTGATCACATTATGTTTCACATAGTTGTACATTTCTATGTAAATTATTATGCAACCTAAAATTTCTCTTTTTATCCCTTTTAAAATAAATAATTCAGTGAAGGTAAATTCATAAGCAATGTTGTGGCTCCATTACCATTATCATTTCCAAAATTTTTCAATCACTTCAGAAATTCCATACCAATTAACATTAACTCCTCAAACTCCTCCCATAACCACCTCCTGGTTACCTATATTCTGGTTTCTGACTTTAGGAATTACATATTTTGCTTGTTTTATAGAAGAGTGTATGTACAGTATTTGTCTGTTTGTGTGTGAATGTCATCAAGGTTCCTCCATCTTGTTGCACAAATTAGAAATCCATTTCTTTTTACAACTGAACAACATTAAATATTGTATATATGCCAACTTTTGTTTCTCCATTCTTCTGTTAATGGTTACATGAGTTGATTCTTCCTTTGGTGATAGTATATAATGCTGCTAAGTCTTTCAAGTGTGCGAATATCTGTTCAGATCCCTTCTTTCAATAGTTTTGTGTATATATCTAGGAGTGGCTTGCTGGGTCATATGGTATTTCTGTACAGTACTTTCTGATATATTGCCAAAACTTTTCATAAAGTAGTACCATTTTTTAATCCCGCTGGCAATGTAGGAGTGTTTCTGTTTTTCCATATATTCTCAATTATTATTTTCCATTTTAAAATTGTAAACATTCTAGTGGTTGTAAGACGGTTTCTTGTGGCTTTTGAGTTGCTGTTACCTGAGGGCTAAAGACTTTGAGCAACATTTCAGGGATTTGTTGGCCATTTGTATATCTTCTTTGTAGAAATGTCTATTCAAATCAGTTGCCTATTTTTTAAATTTGGTGATTTTTGGTTGTTGTTGAGTTGTAGAACTTTCTATATATTCTCGATATTGAAACCTTATCAGATAAAAGTTTGCCACTATTTTAATACATATATATGTCTTCCTTTACTTTCTTGATAAAGTTCTTTGATTCAAAAGTGTTTTAATTTTGGTGAAGTCCCATTTATCTATCTTTATGTTGTTTTCCATGGCTTTGGTGTATAGTCTAGGAAATACTGCCTAACAAATGTTTCTGAATATTTTCTCTATGTTTTACTGTAAGAGTTATATAGTCCTTGTTCTCATAATTAGTTTTGTGTTCTATTTTATGTTGATTTTCATAAATGGTGAGAAATAGGGGTCTACCATCATTCTATTGCATATAGCAATCTAGTTCTCCCAGCATCATTTGTTGAAGAAACTATTTTTTCCCCTCTTAATGAATTTGACATCCTTGTCAGAGATCATCCAAAATTATGAAGTTTTATTTTTGAACCCACAGTTTTATTCCACTCATTTTTATGACTGTATTTCTGCAGGTATTGTGCAATTTTATTTACTGCAGGTTTGTAATGATTTATAAAATCAGAAAATATGAGTACTCCAACTTTGTTATGTTTTAAAGATGGTGTGGCTATTTGGGGTCTCTTGCACTTTCATATGAATTTAATGATTGGCTTTTCCATTTCTGTGAAAAATTCTGTTGGAATTTTGATTAGAATTGTCCTGAATCTGTATATCACTTTGTATAAAATTGCATCATAAAAGTATTGTCTTACAACACATGAAGAAGGAAAGTCCTTACATTTATATAGATCTTTATTATTTCAGCAATATTTTGTAGTTTTCCATGTACAAGTTCTTTACATCTTTGGTTATATTTAAATAAGCAAGGCTATTTCATTCTTTGAATTGCATTTAAATGGATTTTTTTCTTAATTTGCTTTCGAGATTCTTTACTTGTGTATAAAAACATCACTTATTTTTGCATGTAGATATTGACCCTGCCACTTTGCAGGATTAACCTTTTAGATCTAGTAACTTTTCTTGTAAATTTTAAAGAAATCTCTATGGAGATTCCATTTTTTTTTCTTGCCTTATTGTCCTAGCTACTTATTTCAATACAGTGTTAAATGGCAGTACTGACATTAGGCTGCCAAGTTTTGTCCCAGAACTTAGAAATAAAGTTTTCAAAACTTCACCATTAAATATAATGTTAACTCACAGTTTTTCATATAAGCTTTTCATCATGGTAAAGACACTTCCCTCTGTTTTTCTGACTGTTTTTATCAGGGAGGTGTGTTGATACATTTTCAATTCATTTTGTGTTTGAATTCAGATGATTCTGGATTTTGTTTTGTTTTTTACTTTATTGCACTTAGGTTGTGCATTTCATTAATTTCTCTCCTTATGCTAAACCATGCTTGCATAGTGGGATAAAACCTACTTCCTCATTGTGTATAATTATTTTTATGTACTCTTATATTCAAGTTGCTAATATTTTCTTGAGGACTTTTGCATCCAAATTAATGAGGAATAATGTTCTGATATTTTCCTTCTATCAAGATATTTTTTTCTGGATGAAGAAAAGATCAGAGTTTTTAAAAAAAGCTTTAGAATGCATAAACATTATATCACAAATATAGGGGATTCCCATATACCCCACCCCTCCTCCTCCCATACTTTCCCACATTTAAAACAAATTTTATTACTTAGGTACATTTGTTACAATTGATGAACACAAATTGAAGCATTATATAGCCAAGGACTATAGTTTAAGTTGTAGGTGACACTGCACCACGCAATTTTATAAGTTTTGACAAAATGTATAATGGCTTGTATCTGTCACTGCAATGTCATCAAGACAAGTCCAATGTCCCAAAAATGCCCCCATTGGGAAAAACAGAAGAAAATGTCACTCTACATACAAGCCAAAAAATTTTACAGTGACAAAAGGCAAAATGTCAAAAAAATTATATTTTTCATTATTTTTATTATTTCCAAATTTAAATTTTTTAGTAATGATATTTTATTTTATTTCTTATTTTTAAAACTATCATTATTTTATTTTCTTATTAATTGTATTTGGCTATTTTATGGGCTTCATTTTTGAAGAAGTTTTGGATCACAGAAGGGTTATAACTCTGGCAGGTGAGGAACTTTGTTGTGGGGTTTCAGGGATGAGGGATACATTGTAGACATATATATAAAGCATACAAATGTGTTCATATTTTCATAAAGCATTGTGAGAGTGGGCAGAGATTCATAAAATAACTGAAAGAATATTGAATTCCCATCTTGGGGAGCTCTGCTACCATCTTTAATGGAACAATAAGAATCCCCCAAATACAGAGGCAATGGCTAGTGAAGGAGGATGGTCTATTGATAGGCCCTTGATATTGATGACTGTTCTTATGAATATTTACTCTTGAAATTGAAACTTAGGCTAGCATTTTAGGGTGCCTAAACATTACCTCCTGAGAGCTTCCTTGTTGCTTAAATGTGATCTCTCTCTAAGCCAAATTCAGTATATAACTGCAATAGATTTCCCGCAGCATGGGACATGACTCCCAGAGATGAGCCTTCTTGGTGCTGAGGGATTACTCCCAAGCACCAACTAGTAGAGCAAGTGGAAAAATACATTGACCAAAAAGGGGAAAAGGTAAAGACAATTGAGTTTATATGGCTAAGAGACTTCAAAGTGAGTCAGGAGATCTTATGCATGTCTTAGCAGGGTATCATTGACTGCCAAATTAGATACTACCTCAAATATTGGGACTCCTGAGGGCTCTGGCAACACACAGGCACTATGGTAAAAGCAGATAGCTCATGAGTTTGGTGCCTTGCCAGTGGGTCTTCTTTGAAATTTATGCCCCCGAGAGTGACAGAGTTGGACTCAGTTGTGGTTTCCCTACACAGGGCTCTTCTGTACTTGTAATTGAACCTTTAATTAGTACAAGAGTTGGTAGTTATACATCCAAGAGACATGAATCTTTGGGCTCTCCATGTGCCTGCTGGGCCCTGAGCCTCAACAGAGTTACAATACCTATTCTGCAGTTCATTGAACTCACCCAGGACAACTAACAAGGATGTGATGATGGACAACCACCATACCAAGGAACCGAGAGAGTCTACACCTGCAATTAAGAGAGTCCCATCCATCAACCATATGGGACTGAAGACCCCTCTCAATGAGAGGTGGAGTGGACATCACCATCCCAGAATTCTCAAGATAGGGGCATGAACTATGGGCTAGAACAAACTTACTGGTTTTATTTTATAGACATTGTGATTCTAGCAATGGAAGAACTTATATCATTGATGTGGAGGGAGTGGTCACTGAGCTTTCTCAAGTCAGGGAGAGGGAAAACAGGTGTAATACAGGGGCATTTTTGGGACTTGGGAATTGTCCTTAATGACATTGCAATGATGGATACAGGCCATTATATATTTTGCAATAACTTACACAATTGTGTGGGAGAGAGTGCAAACTACTACGTAAACTATAATCCATGCTTAGGGGCAATACTCCAAAATGTGTTCATCAATTGCAATGAATGTACCACACTAATGAAGGGTGTTATTAATGTGGGTAAATGTGGGCAGTGTGAGAAGTGGAGCATATGGGAATCCACTATATTTTTTATGTAACAGTTATGTAATTTAAATATCTTTTAAAAAATAAAAAATATAAAAAATGATCCCAGGATGTTGCAACTCTTCTTTCTTCACCCTCCCCTCAGAAACTATGGTTTCCAATACCTTTATTTCAATGATAAAAGTCTTCCAATGATAGAATAACCATAAGTCTACTCTAGTCCATATTTGCCTTCCACCCTTATGTTTGTTCATTCTTCATACTTGAGGACTTTGGGATTGTGGTGTCTACCTTGTCTCTGAATGAGAGATGGTTAGATCCCTTGGGGCAGAGGAACTGTACTACCTGCAGTTGCAGACAATCTCCACTTCCTGGGATAGTCATTGTCCATCATCATCCTTTTGATAGTTGTCCTGAGTGAGTCCAAGGAAATTATGATTAGGTGATCCAACTCTGCTGAGATTCAGGCCTTAAGGGACATATGAACAGACCAAAGATTTACATCTCTGGGACATATGTTTAATAACTATAGTGCTAAGTATAAGTATATTGCTAAGTAAAAAGGGCAGAAGAGCCATGTGTAGTGAAATTATAAATGAGTCTAACTCTGGTATATTGGGGAGCATTCATTCCAAAGTAAGACCCACACAACAAGGTGCAAAATTCCTGAAATTCCCTGCCCTGCCTATGGTGTCTAGATGTCTCTAGAGCCTTCAGGAACTCTGTTGTTTTAAGCACAGTTTACTGTGGCAGTCAATGAGAACCTGCTGAGACATGCATAAACATAACTTCTGGAATAACCACCTGATTCATTTTGAAGATTCTTAGCCATAAAAACTCACTTTTATTTAACATTTCTCCCTTTTGGCCAAGGCCTTTTCCCAGATTCATTGTTAGTCGATGCTTGGTAATAATCCCTTGGTGCCAAGAAGATTCAACCCCATGAGTCATGTTGCATGTTGGTGCAAGGTAATGTATTTATGTGCTGATTTTTCCTTAGAGAGGCCACATTTGAGAATCAAGAAGGCTTTCAGGAAGTAAGACTTAGGCAATATATAGTACTAAGGTTTTTTAAATTTCACTAGGAAGGGTTCATATGTACAACAATCTGTAACAAGGGCCTGGCATAATGGTTTGACCTCCTTCACTAGGCATTGCCCATGTATTTAAGGGATTCTTGTTGCACTATTAGAGAATGTAGCAGAACATATACAGAACATTACAAACAAATACAGAAGGATATACATTCTTCTCAGACACACGTGGATCATTATCCAGGATAGAACACATGCTAGGTCACAGAACAATGCTCAATTACTTCAGAATGATTGATATTATAAAAAGTAATTTTTCTGATCACAATGGAATGAAGCTGGAAATCAGTAAGGGGCAGAGAACCAAGATAGGCACAAAGATATGGAAATTAATACACTCTTAGACAATCAGTGGGTCAAGGAAGAAACTGCAAAAGAAATCAGTAACTACATTGAAATGAAAGAAAAGGAGAATACAACATATCAAAACATATGGGAGGAGGGGCAAGATGGCGTTGGTTTAGGAGGGCACAGGCAGAGAGCTCCCAGAGCACAGCGGAGTGTGGATGGGATCCTGCCTGGGGGTTTGTGCTATGGGCGTGTGGAGTAAGAAGCTTGGGACATCTATTTGCACAGATTGATGGCATGGACTGAACAGTAGAGATTTGTGAGTTTTAAGTTTGACTGTGGTGGTTAACACAGTCGGCTGACCCACACACTTAGGGGGAAAAAAAGCTGGTTGGAACCACGAATCCTGACCAGTAACTAGGTGACAGGGCCCAGTGGGAGGGGATGTTCTCTGAGGAGGGGGCCCTGGCAAAGGGGAAAGAGAGCTTTATTTTCTGGGGATTTGGCTGCCTGGAACCCCTTGCAGCTTAGGTGAACAAAACAGCTGCAGTGAATCGGCACCCAGCAGAGAGGAGGGGTGAATCTGCTGAGGGAGTTGATTTGACTAGCTGCCCAGGGATAGCCCCAGTTCCCAAGGAGCCAGGGAGAGGGAGCACCCTCCGAGAGAGGCAGGGTTCTGACAGAAGGCAGAGAGGGGATTTTTTTGCCATCGATTTGGCTGCCTGGATCCCCTCATAACTTTGGGGAGCAGATAAGTTGGCTTGAAGCTGTGCCAGGCTGAGGGGAGAGGCAAATCTGCTGAGAAAACTTGATTTATCAGCAGCCCAGTGATGCTGGGGCTCTGGTCCATAAGGGGCGGAGTCAGCCTTTTTGGGGTTCTGCATTGACAAACATCAGAGCTTTAGCTTCCCTGGGGAGTCCAGGAAATGGGAAGTGCTTGATTAGTTTCCACGAGCCCAGTTAGGGTACCCTCCGTGAGGGGGGTGGTGTAGAAAAGGACTTATTTTTGGTCCTGTATTTTGCCAAAAAAAATAAGATGGTCACTTTAATAAACGAAAAATAAATTCTTTTTAATTTAGTTTAATAACTAAAAGCTGCTTCAGGACCTGCATATAGAACCCTGCAGGAAAATTGATTGGTAAACACAAGCAGGCTGAGAGGATCCACGGGGACCCCAGTGGAATATTGATCCCCCCTAGCTTTGTTTCCCTGCTTGCCTGTGTGGTTGTTTGATTTTTCTCTGTTTATTTGTTGTCTCTTGCTTTTCTTTCCTCTTTCTTCCCCCCTTTCTTTTTTCTTTCATTTTTTAAAATTAGGTGCTGCTAGCTTGTCTCTTCTTTGCTGTGTTTCTTCTTCAGTGATTTCCCATTATTTGTTTATAATGATTTTGTATTCCAAACTATCTCTTATCCTTCCTTCATCTTTCTGCCTTCTGATTTCTTTTGTGGCTATTAAATACCACATTTTTTCTTTTGCCCACAACTCAAGGGTGTCAATTTCTATTCTATCTATTTTGTTTTCTTCTTTTTTTAAATTAATATTAACTCTTTCCTTTCAGCCCTTTCTTCACCCTTTCTCTCCCTTCTCATAATTCTAGCCTTCTAAATCATTATATTTATATTCCTCTATTTGGTTTCCCAGTCCATTGTAGGTACTCCACTTATTTTCCTATTACTCTGCACTGCCTACATGAGTTAAATATTCATTATTATTTGGCTCCTCTTCTAGCTTTTATCAATATTACTATTATCCTTCTTCCTTTCTTACATCTTTTGATTCCTCTGGCCCTAATATTTTTCCTTCAAGGGAACATAGAAAGAAGCAAGGAAATAAAATAAGAAGAAAAATTATCAAAGAGAAAACTTAACACACACGCAGAACCACCAGCTAAATAAAACTCTAGAGCAGAGAGAGAAGCTAATCAACTGAATAAATCCATCAAGAAAAAATGATGACTAGAGGACAACAAAAAAAAATTACAAACTACACTGAGAAACAGGAAAACATGGACAAATCCAATGAACAAACTATAAACCAGAAAGTGATGCAGAACATTGAACAACTAATCAAAGCTTTCCAAACAATTATCATGGACCAACTTAAAGAAGTGAAGGAAGAGATTAAGAATATAAAGAAGACACTGAGAGAACATAATGAAGAAATTGTAAACATACCCAAAAAGTTAATCGATATGATGGTAACCAATGGCACAATCCAAGAAATCAAAAATAACCTGGATTCACATAGCAGCAGATTTGAACAGGCAAAGGAAAGAATTAGTGATGTGGAAGACAATACATCTGAAATCAAACAGAAAGTAGAACAAATAGAAAAAAAGATAGAAAAATTCCAGCAGGGACTCAGGGATTTAACCAACAAGACAAAACACATGAACATACACATTATGGACATCCCAGAAAGAGAAGAGAAGGGAAAGGGAACAGAAGGACTGTTAAAGGAAATAATGGTTGAAAATGTCCCAAACCTATTGAGAGAGATGAATATGCAGATCCAGGAAGCACAGTGCACCCCAAATAGAATAAATCCAAACAGGCCAACCCCAAGACATATACGTGTCAAAATGTCCAATGCTCAAGACAAAGAGTAAATACTCAAGCCAGCAAGACAAAAGAGAACTATCACATACAAGGGAAGCACAATAAGATTAAGTGCTGATTTCTCAGCTGAAACCATGGAGGCAAGAAGACAGTGGTATGACACACTCAAAGTAATAAAAGAAAAAACTTCCAGCCACAAATTCTCTATCCAGCAAACCTGGCATTCAGAAATGATGGAGAGTTCAAAATAATCACAGATAAACAGAAATTAAGAGAGTATGTCATTAAGAAACCTGCACTTCAAGAAATACTAAAGGAAGTTCTTCAAGTAGACAGGAAAAAACAAGGGAGAGAGAGTTGGAGGAGAGTTTAAAAACAACTAAAAAGACAAAAACAGAAACAAAACAACATATGATATACATTAACCCAAAGAAAAAGTGGCCGAAGTAAGAAATATGTTATGAGTAATAACACTGAATATTAATGGACTAAATTCACCTACCAAGAGATGCAGATTGGCAGAATGAATAAGGAAATATGATCCATCTATATGCTGTCTAAAAGAAACCCACCTTCAAACCTGGGATTCAAGGAGGCTGAAAGTGAATGGCTGGAAAACAATTTTACAAGCTAACAAATAGCCAAAAAAAAAAAAAAATGCAGGAGTTGCTATTCTAATATCAGACAAAATAAACTTTAAATGTAAAACTATTGTAAGAGACAAAGGGGGACACTATATATTAGTAAAAGAGGTAAACTCTCAAGAAGAGAGAACAATCATAAACATTTATGCAGATAATCGGGGCGCCACAAAATACATGAGGCAAACTGTGGAAAAACTAAGTGGAGAAATAAATGCTTCTACACTTATACTGGGGGACTTTAACACACCATTAGCATCACTAGACAGAAAATGTAGACATAAAATCAATAAAGAATCAAAGGCTCTCAACAATACATTAGAGGACCTGGACTTAATAGACATATACAGAACACTTCACCCAAATACAGCAGGATTTACATTCTTCTCAAGTGCACATGGAACATACTCCAAGATATACCACATGCTAGGCCACAGAACAACTCTAAATGAATTCGGAAAGATTGAGATTATAAAAAGTAATTTCTCTGACCACAACGGAATGAAATTGGAAATCACTAAGGGCCAGAGAAACAGGTTAGGCACAAGGATGTGGAAGTGAAACAATACACACTTGGACAAAAAGTGAGTCAAGGAGGAAATCTCAAAAGAAATCAGTAACTCCCTTGAAACTAATGAAAATTACAACACAACATATCAAAACCTGTGGGATACAGCAAAAGCAGTCCTGAGAGGGAAGTTCATAGCCATAAATACATATATTAAAAAAGAAGAAAGAGGGAAGCGGGTGTGGCTCAATCGATAGAGCTCTCATTTACCATATGGGAGGCCCCGGGTTCGCTTCCCGGGGCATCCCTGTGAGGACAGGACATCCCGTGCGACACGGTGGGCTGATGCAGCAAGACCTCGCAGCAAGGGGAGATAAGCAGACACAGAAAAAGCACACAGCAAATGGACACAGCAAACACAAGCAGCAAGGGCGGGATAAATAAATAAATAAATA
>JAQZBX010048708.1:6888-20224 GCA_029593785.1 Cabassous unicinctus
TGTCATAGTGATTAAGTTTCAGGATATCTGGTTTAAGAGTGAATATCACCCAAGCACTTGCATCCTCCTCTGGGGAAAGTGTTAGTGCATTTCCATTTGCGACTGTCCGCAGGACAGTTGAATTATGTTAGGTGAAAGTATGACCTTGGTTATTGTTTTTATTTAGAGATCAAGTATTGTTTCATTATGAATATGTACACACACACACACACACACACACACACACATACATAAGCAAATATCTTTGTTTTTATCCTGTTGGCTCTGTTTCTCTGGAGAACACTGACTAATCTAGTCCCTAACATGCTAAGTCTGGAATTCTCGTCCAGCTGTTTAACAGCCGTATTTTTCCCGTGTAGTCCAGCTCTTGAGAATTAACCCCCTGCCCCGTGTGAGTTGGTGGGTTCCTGCCCCACAGCACCAGGGGGCCAACTTCTGCCGTCAGGTGAGTCTCCTCATCCCTCCCTTGTGGTCCTCGGCTTCTCCCACACCCCCTCTCCACCTCCTACCCTCCACAGCCTGTGAGGATGTTGTGGACAGAAAGGCCAC
Source organism: Cabassous unicinctus (assembly GCA_029593785.1). Classification (NCBI taxonomy): domain Eukaryota; kingdom Metazoa; phylum Chordata; class Mammalia; order Cingulata; family Chlamyphoridae; genus Cabassous; species Cabassous unicinctus. The sequence goes on from JAQZBX010048708.1 coordinate 7,438, forward strand.
TGGGAGGTAAGCATAATCACCCAGGTGTGAAGAGATGACACAAATGTCAACTCAATCTGCGCCTGTGAAATTGGGAAGATGGGCATTCCATCTGGGGTCACAGAGGAGGAACCATGGATGTAAATGATGCGTAGGTGGCCTTGCGGTCCCTAAATCTGGGCATTCTTTGGCTTGATCCTCTTCTACCTTGCAAAGGGAACTGCTTCCAGTTAGATTCTGCCTACCCACACCCCTCTCCTGTTCAGCCTCTGGATGAAGCCCCCATCATCCCTCCCTCTTCTTCCTGAGTCTTAATCCTTTTCAGTTCAGCTCGAATCCCATGTCTTTTTTTTTTTTAATCTCCTTTGGAAAAACTATGTGCACATGCTGGCATCTCCTTTCTTTGAACATCTGCTGCATATTTCCCCTCAGGTATACCCTTTAATATTTTTTTAATATAACTACACTTGCCTGTCCTCTAATCCTATCCAACAGCTTTTTTCATCCAAGGGTTCTTGCAGCCCTCTCACCTCTGAGTCCAGGAGGATGTGCATCATCTCACCTTGACTGTGGTAAGTGCTTCCTTCCACCTCTCTCTGTCCTACCTTGCCACAATGCACCCTCCATGGTGTACCTGGTGGGATATTTCTGATTTGTTGTGAGATATTTCTTCTTCAGTGGTTCCCTTCATTTGCAGGAATTGGTCTGCACTCCTTACCATGGCATGTCATAAAGTTTCTCATAATTTGGCCCCTGCCTGCCTCTTTTCCTTCTTTCCTCTCTTCATCATCAACCTCATAATTTATGCTGTAGCTACACTGAATATCTTTTGCTTCTCAGAACGCAGCATGTGGCTTCATAGCTCCTTGCCTTTGCACAAACGATTCCTTTTTTCTGAAATTCTTCCCCCATGTACTTTTACCCTCTACTCACTTCTGCTTTTATTCCCCACATTTAAAAAATAGTGAAATATACATGTAGGCAAATGTATAAAACACTGATGAACAGTTTAACAACTGTCTCATATATCTAACCAGTTGAGGAAATAGTCCTCTATCAGCACCCCAGAGGCTCCCTCCTGTCCCACTGGGGATTGCCATTAGCCTAACAATCGTGACAATCACTTCATGAATTTCTTGGGTTTTACCCCAAGGATTGTACAACTCTAAACACTTAAAGGGGTGTTAACCGTTTTTTAACTTCATACGAATGGATGCATTTTCTTTGGATCTCCTCCCGTCACTTCACTTTATGTCTGTGAGAATCATCCATGTTGTGTATGTAGCTCTAGTTCTTCCATATTCTCTCTGGTAATACAGCCCATCCAACAAATGCGCCATATTGGATTGATCCAGTAATGCATGGTGGTGAGGGTACCGCAACATTGTGAATGTGATGAGTCCCACTGAATGGTGTGCTTGAGAGTGCTTGAGATGGGAAAATTTATATTGTATATCTGTTTCCACAATTTAAAAAAAGAAGAAAGAAGGAGCAACTAAAGAGACAATGACAAGTAAATGCAATGGACACTTGGTTATTTTTTCCCCTTGATTTATTCTTCATAGCCTTTATGCACCACTCAACATATATTTAAGATTCATCTTCTCCACCTTGAATGTAAGTAGCATGACAGCGGGGACTCTATTTTCTTCCATGCTGCATCCCCAGAAACCAGATGGAGTCTGAAACCTAGTAGGGACCCAAACTATGTGTTGGAATATGGATGTCAACTTGACAAACTCTCCCTGGTCCTTTTAGACATCCTTCCTGTGTTACCTCCTCTATGAGGCTTTCATCAGCTTCTCCAACCAGACTTACAACAGCAGTGACAAGAACCACCACGATGATAACTCTAGTCATCGAGTGCTTCCCTGTTAGGCATTGTGCTAAATTTAATCTTCCCAAACTCTCATGAGGTAGATATTCATACACTATGCTTGTTCTGCACAGGCAGACACTTAGAAGAGTCAAGCTTGCCCAAAGTCACACAGTGAGAGGCAAAAATCAAACCAAGGTCATTGATTCCAGAAGCTAAGGGTTTATTCCCAACAATATACTGACTCCCACTGGACTTTTGCCATCCATATTTGTATTTAGCTTGGTCCACCAGGGTTTTAACATTAAAAAAAAAAAGAAGTGATAATGAATTGCCAACATTAAAGAAATTGTAGATTTTTCACAGTGCTTGTGGTAGGTTGAATTATGTGCCCCAGAAAAACATGTTTTTATCTAAATCCATGTCTGTGGATGTGAGCCCATTGTAAATAAGACCTTTTGAAGATGTTATTTTTAGGTAAGGTGTGGCCATCTGTATTGGGATGGGTTTTAATCCTCTTACTGGAGGATTTAAAGAGAAAGCCACACAGGGAAGCAAAAAGCTGAAAGTCACCAGAACACGGAAGAGAAAGGAAAAGCAGCTGCCATATAAAGGAAAAGCCAAGGACCAAGGGTTACCGGCAGCCAGCCCCAGAATCCCACAGTCTTCAGGGAGAAAGCATCGCCTTGCTGACATCTCGGTTTTGGATTTCTCCTCGTCTCAAAACCATGAGCCAATAAGTTCCCTTTGTTTAAGCCAATCATTTTGTGGTATTTGTTTTAGCAGCTGGGAAACTAAGACAGGGTGGTTGTAAGAATCCTTATCACCATTTTACAAAGACTGAAGTCTCAGAGAGGTGAAGAAAATACCCAAAGTTACACAACTTACAGGTAGCCGAGCCAGAACTTAAACCCTAGTCTGTCTCTGAAATCTGTGTTCTTTCTAGTATAGTATGCTGCCTCAATTTCCCCCCTTTACATTTTTAAAAAACTTTTTATTCTAGTAACATATATGCAAGTCAAAAGTTCCCATACTAACCACCATCAAGTGTATAATTCCTTCACAATATCATGCTACCATCATAAATATCCAAATTACTCCAATTTTTTTTTCTTTTTAGTTAGGCCAGTAAAAATAATTTATTGGGAAATGGGAAAAAGAACAGTTTGCTGAGAAATGGGAGAGAAGGATGGAAATACACACCGAGATTTGGTGTGGGCTCCTCTAGGCAGAGAGAGCAAGCTCTGCCTTGTGTGGTTACCTTTGAAACTGTTAATCATTCCTCCCCTTGCTAATGCTAAGGGGAGGGGCCTCAATTGTTACTGGTTACCCCACCAATGGTGGGGGCCAATGGTGAGGCCAGTTTGGAATATCTGGGACCGAGGGGAAGTCCCAGAAAGAGAAACTGGGACCTCAAGGTTAAACTCAAGGTCTCAGCAAGGTCTTGCAACCATGTTGTCTGTCAGCCATGTTGTCTGTCAGCCATTTTGTCTGTCGGCCATGCAAATTACTCCAATTTTTCAACACCTCAAACAAAAACTCTGCACCCGTTAAGCAAAACTCCCTCTTCTCCTCCATGCCCTCCCCTGGTAACTTGTAATCTACTTTCAATCTCTATGAAATTTGCTTCTTCTAGGTATCTCACATAAGCAAGGTTACATCATATTTGTCTTTTTGTGTCTGGCTTACTTCACTCAACATGATATCTTCAAGTTTCCTCTACGTTGTAGCATATATCAGAATTCCATTCCTTTTTATGGCTAAATAATATTCCATTGTATGTATATACAACGTTTTGTTTATCCATTCTTCTGTTGCTGGACCCTTGGGTTGCATCCACCTTTTCGCTCTTATGAATAATGCTACTATGAACACTGATGTACAAATATCTGTTCGAATTCCTGTTTTCAATTCTTTTGGGTATATACCTAGAAGTGGAATTGCTGGGTCACATGGTACTTCTATTTTCAACTTTCTGAGGAACCACCAGACTTATTTCCACAGTGACTGCACCATTTTACCCAACTCAATTTTGAAGGCAAATATGAACAAGAAGAACAGAGAATCCCTGAGCCCAGGTATATGGTCCATGAACTGCTTTCTCCTTAGAAAGCAGCTGACTCTCCTCCTGTTCTCCCACTCTTCTTTCCTCTCTCCCATGGCCTCATGAACTCCCCTGCTAATTTGAAGTTATACTACAGATTGTGAAATTTATTCAAACTCTTCATGGGCCATTAACATCTCTTCTTTTTGCATGGTGCTCTGTGAATGAACTGCATTGGTTTAGATAGAAACATACATGCATCTCTGAAAAAATAAATTTTGACCTGAAATTCAAGTCTTCATCTTCTCAATTACCTCTAGTTCTTAAGTTGGTGAAATAACATTTCAAGATGTCATACAAAAAATTGACCTGGATAGGCTGTGATTGATCTGGGGTTGCTGACAGTTCTAGTACTTAACTTGGAATTTATGAATCAAAAGCTTTAAAAATTAATTCAAGAAAGTTTTTTAAAGTATTACTATTTCCACCTAATTAAGGACTGCCATACATATATGATTTACTTACAGCTATCATTCATGTATGGAGTGGAATTATCTAATTTTTAAATTATGAATGACTTTCATGCATTAATTCAATCAAGGGGCTTTCTAAAAATAATATTTATCCCCTTTTGGTTAAAAAATTAATGCCTACTTATTACATAAAATTTAGAACCTGTAGAAAAAATGTAATGAGAACATAAAATTCATGCAAATCCTACCATCTAAAAGTAAGCATGATGAACATTTTTAGGGTAATATTTTCAGTTTTCTTTCTGTGTATAGTTGTATATAAATTTACATATGTACATTTTAAAAACTGGATAGAAAAATATATAGCTTTATATCCTGCTTTATTTATTTAGCATTGCTTTATGAAGCATTACCATTTACCAATAAACATACTTAGAAAATGTAATTTTTAATGACTTCAAGGTAATCCTTTTCATAGATTTGCTATGATTTATTTAACCTTTCCCCTATTATTGGAAATTCTACTTGTCACCAATTTTTTTACCGTTATAAATAAATAATGCTTTGATGAAGATTTTGTACATACATACTTTTCCGGTGTGGATTTTTCCAGAACACATACTACCAATGTAAGTTAAAAATAACATATATTATATATGTTAAATATTTGTTTAAAATAATATATAAAATATATAATACGTATTTTATTTTTAGGACTGTTGTAGGCTTTTTCCAGACCATACACTTAACAACATATGTTAAAAACAATATTTATATTAAGGGTGGATGTGGCTCAGGTGGTTGGGCCTCTGTCTTCCATATGGAGGGACCTGGGTTCGATCCCCGGGACCTCCCAGTAAAATAAAGGAAAAATATAGAAGGCGCGTGGGCCACCAGTCCCTGTGAGCGGATGCACCGTCAGGCTCCACTAGCGGGTGAGCCCCCAGGCCCCATGAGCGGGTGCGCCACCAGGCCCCACCGAGCCAAACAGCAAGATAATGACGTGACAGAAGAGTGACACAAAGGGAGAGCCAAGATGAGACGCTCCGAAAAACCAGGAACTAAGGTGGCACAGGTGGCAGAACGCCTCTCTCCCACATCGGAGTTTCCCAGGATTGAATCCTGGTGAACAGAAGGAGAAGGATGAGAAGAGAGGGCAGGAAACAGACACAGAGAATTGCCCAGCAAATGGACACAAAAACAGCAAAAACGGGAGAGGCGGGTTTAAAAATGGATAAAAGTAAAATAAATAAATCTTTAAAATAATAATAATAATAAATATTACATATGCATTAAATATATGTTAAATGAATTTTTAAAAAATATTTATTTATTTATTCTCCCTCCCCCCCATTGTCTGCTCTCTGTGTCCATTTGCTGTGTGTTCTTCTGTCTGCTTGTCTTCTCTTTAGGCGGCACTGGGAACCGATCCTGGGACCTTCCAGAGTGGGAGAGAGGCCCTCAACCTCTTGTGCCACATCAGCTCCCTGGTCTGCTGAGTCTCTTATTGTCTCTCCTCTGTGTCTCTTTTTGGGTCATCTTGCTGCACCAGCTCTCTGCAAAAGCCAGCACTTCCACGTGGGCCAGCTTGCTGCATGGGCCAGCTTGCCTTCAGCAGGAGGCCCTGGAAATTGAACCCTGGACCTCCTATATGGTAGATGGGAGCCCAATTGCTTGAGCCACATCGGCTTCCCTGCATTTTTAAATTACATGTAAATGTAATATATATATTATTTTTAGAATAGTTGTAGGCTTTTTCCAGAACATATATTTATGAATGTGTTTTAATAGAACAGAATGAAAAAGGAAAAGAAAATTTGCTACATAATTATTGTAAAAATTCAAACAATAAAAATCACCCATTATCCCTCTTGTGTAACTTATATTTTCTGAGTGTGTATATAATATGACATATGCATACAATTTGGTAAAACAATGATTATTCCCTAAACTGTGTTCTATTACATGTTTGCTTTTCACTCAATAACATATCATGAACCAGTTTTTCTATATCAATAAAGTCATTTTAATGCTTGTTTAGAATTTCATGTTCCATAGTTTATTTAACCATCCCCCTAGGGTGAAATTTTGGTGGTTTCCAATAACATTTTTACTATTACAAAAAATTACTACCATGAATATGCTTATACACATATGTTGCATAATTTCCAGTTATGTCCTTAGGAGAAAGTCGTTGCTATGATATTTCTGAGTCAAGGTGTATATGTATAATACTATTTGATCTATATAGTAAATCCCATCTCCGGAATGAGCTCACCCATTTTTTCCACCAAGAGTGTGAAAGAGTACCTGCTTCCTCATATCATCACCAACACTGGGTATGACAGTTTGAAATTATTTTATTAATCCCCAAAGGAGAGAGATTATGTCTGTGGGCTGGCCCACTTCTGTGGGTGTAAGCAACCTTTTCAACTGGACTATGTCAATGAGGTGTGACTCAGGTTGAGTCTCCGTCCTCTGACTGGGACCGATAAAAAAAGGAGACAGACACTGGAAAAGAGAGCTCTACCATTTTTGATCCTGCCATGTGACAGGAAGGAGAAGTTCAAACAGCTGAGCCCCAGGGAGCGATGAACAGTCAAGCCTGAGAGAAGAGGCCCGGTAAGAGACCAGGCAGAGATCGCCCGCCATCTTGCTTCAAGACGTGGCAAATGACTTGGGTTAGAAAGCACCTCTTATGGTGCCTTAAGTTAGACTTTTCACTGCCATGGAATTGTAAGTTTTTATCCCAAATAAATACTCTTTATAAAAGCCAACACACTTCTGGTATTTTGCATCAACAGCCCTTTGGCAAACTAAAACACTGGGTTTCACCAAACCTTTTAAATCTCTACCAATCTTCTACATTAAAAATGCTGTCTTATGTTTATTTATTATATCAATCAGGGCACCATTTGCAAGTGACAGAAATCTGGCTTGAATTGGGTTAGACACAAACAGGAATATTTATTGGTTCCTGTATCAAACCCAGGGAATGGTAAGGAATGAGCTGGTCTTGTGGACAACTGGAATCTAATGCCCATGATGCTATTGCCATCCAGTGCTTGGTTTCTCAACATGGCGTTGAACTATATAGACTTCATTCTTTCCCATTGCTGTCCGGAGTGAGAACATTTGGGGAGAGAGGGGGCGCCACAAGAGGGTCAATAATATATGCGTTAGAAATACATGGCTGGGCAGAAAATTTCCAGGTAAAAGTTAGTTACTAACCTATGTAGGCAAAATGATAGTTGTCTACTATATTTACCTGTCATTGATAAGTAGTGGGGTAGAACATATTTTAATGCCTTTATTAGTCATTTATAACTTATCTCTTGTGACTTGTCAATTCAGGTCTTTAGTTCTTTTTAAAAATAAATAGTATTTCATAGCTATGTTTTTAAATAGAACCATGCAGTGGCTTCTCCAATGTCCGGCAACACAGCTTTGGCACAGTGACTAATCTGTCAAGCAACACACTTGAAGAAGGAATCCAGCTGTTTGTCAGTCTCAAGGGAATTTACATATGACCTTCCAAGAGGGTCTCAAGGGGAACATAATTGAGAATTCATTACCCTCCCTGATTTTCTTTTCTACCTAAAGGCAGAGGTGAATCACAATTGTCTAGGTAACAGACTTAAAAAGAATGCACTAAACTCTATGCATGTAACCCAGCAAGGAACCTCTGCCTTTTCATTGAAGAAACTTTGGATAGTGTAGTAGGTGGGGGTAATGGGGAATTAGTTGTCTTCCATGAATCTCAGATAAAATGTGTAGAGGAAAAAGAAAAAAAAATGTGTAGAAGACACCAGGGTTTTAAGACTGATTATCATAATGATCAAGAATCCCGATGCCACCAGGTACTGGCTGTATGACTTTCAGGAAATTACTCCATGATTCAAAGTCCCAGTTTCCTCATCTGGAAAATGAAGATGATGAAAATAATCGTCTTAGCAGGTATTGCAAAACATGCATTCATTTAATATTAGATATTATTGTTTCTCTTCCCTGGAGAGGATTCAAGATTTCAGTTTAGATGCCTGAAGCATTTGTAGCAACAACAAAAAAAGTCTTTGGAGGGGGTGGATGTGGCTCAAGTGGTTGAGCATCCGTCTCCCATATGGAGGGACCTGGGTTTGATCCCCGGGACCTCCTGATTAAAAAAAAAAAAAAAAAAAAAAAAAAGTCTTTGGAAAATGGTCAGAACTCTACCAGGTTGTCTTTCACCTGAATGGAATCATTAAAACATCCAAGTGGCCCATGGGAGAAGAGGGGTTACATAATCAAATTGGTTTGGGAAGCACTGAGGTTAGCTGTGTTAAACATCTTTTTCAAATATTGTATTTTGCTAAAACATGTGTAATCGCTGCAAAATAGTCCCACTGGTATTTTTGAAACATAAATAGGATCATGTCACTCTTACTTAGAATCTTTTGGTGGCTTTCCATTGCACTTAGAATAAAATCCAAATCTTTTGCTCTGAGTTACAAGCCCCTAGGTGATCCGGTCCTCTCCAGCCTCACTTTGTACTGCTCTCCCCCTTGCCCACTAATCTCTTGCCACATACTTCTTACTCTTGTTCCTCAAGCAGATCAAGTCCTTTCTTGCCTACAAGTTTCTGTACTTCCTCTGTGTTCTGCCTGGACAGTTTCCACCTAGCTCCTTTTATGGCCGGCACATTCTCATTCTTTAGGTCTCCAAGAAGCCTTCTCTGACCTTCCTATCTAATGCAGGCCCCTCACCACCAAGTGTATTTCCCTCAAGTGAAATCTTGGTTTACAGGGCTCAAATGGGGACTCACTGAGTACATTGGAAAGGGTAGAATATTTGGTCCTTTTTCCAGATTTGCCTTAATTCTCTATTGTTAAAGACAATTGGTTTTCATTCATCAAGCTGATAAGACCATTGTGTTTTCAGTTCTAACAATGCACTCTAGAGTTAACTGGTAATGGAATACATATGATGCCAGCATGAGTATTTAAAGAATGCAGAAACAAAACAAGACATGTTTGTCAAACCAACCAGCTACTTGCTCTCCATTGCATCAAATGACTTGCTTCACTTATTTCCACCAATTTGCTAAATGGGACTGCATGATCGACTCATGAGATTTATTTGGAATTTAATAAAAATATCAGTGTTTTCCCCTAATGGGTGGAACTGACTCATTGCTGGTATTGTGTAGACACAATTGAAGTGATGTCCTTTCAGGAAGTGAACCTGTAACAATAACTTCATTTAAAAGTCCTTGACTGTAACTTCATGGGCTCTAAAAGAAAACTTTAACCCATCAATCAAGAAGTTGGTGCCAACCATATTGGAATCTCTGGAGATTTACCAACAGGCACATGTTCTTGGTCATCCATTCTGGTGCTTATGTACTTGTTGGAGGAACAAGGTAGAATGATGGGATGGTAGAGCTGGAAGAGCCTTCAAAAAGCCCAGACCCCACCCCTTGATTTTCCAGATGGGGGAACTGAGGTCCAGAGAAATGTAGGAAGCATGATGTCAGAGCTGTTGAAACACAGGCTTCTTGATTCTTTGTCCAGAGGACCTTGCTCTACAGTGCAGAATCGTAATAGTAGAAATAAATAACACTCTGTACAACAAGGGGCAAAGTCACCAGGCATGTCTAATCAGTTGCCAAACAAGAGGCAAAGATAATGAGAGCCAAGAGGTGGAGGGGTGGGAGCTCTACCAGAGTTGGGAGCATGTGGGTGGCTTGGAAAGGCTGGGAAGTTTTATGCTCAGAAGATGGAATCTAAGCTGTGAGAAGGAGCAGTGGTGTGATTTCAGAGGGTCTCAAAAAATTAGAGGAAAGTGTGTGTATTCCTGATGATTGTTCTTCTAGAGCTGCTTCCTCTAAGATCTCTACCTGCTTCTTTCCATCACAGGTCCTCGAATGACTTCTTGATTCTTGTTTATGTCTTCTGTCTTAATAGTATGTTCTCTACTTAAGGCATTGGCAACTTCTCTTGAATCATCAGTTTCTAGTTCCCTATTGTCTATCCATCAAGCTTAACTCCTCAGCATGGCTTTCAAAGCTGTCTTATCAGGGAAGTGTTCACCATCTCCCCATTTTCCTGTCTGAGGCTTCCCTGATGACTCTTTTTTTTAAAAGGAGATACCAGGGATCAAACCCAGGACCTCATACATGGGAAGCAGGCTCTCAACCACTAAGCTACATCTGCTCCCCTTTTCTGATGACTCTTGTTGTTCCATCTTTCCATTTGCCGGATGCTCGTGGCCCTTGCTCCCATTGTCAGATGTTTGTTCTTTGTTAACTCTGATCTCACTCTAGGTGGTAATCGGTGGCTATCTCTGATCCTCTGGGCCAGCCTTCTTACACAGTAGCTATTGCTTTGGAGCTCAGGACCAGGCCCTCCATTAGAAAAGGAATGTCTCTGCTTTCCACTTGATACAGTGACCTTCCATTCTCTTTCATCATTAGAGATACCCACCTAGTCCATGCAGACATTCGGTTTGTGACCCCTGGTGTGGAAGGAGGTATGTCCCTAAGTATCCTTTTGTGTGGGTTCACATTGGGCATTTTTTCCCCCAAAAGGAGAGGCTCACATACTAGAGATGGAAGTTTGCAATTCATGCATCCGTGTGGGCAACTGTCCTGGGTTTACATGGGCTTGGGTGTTTTTCTCCTCCTTGTAGGTACTTGTAGCAGGAGGACCTTTTCACCTAAACGACTCCCAAAGGAGTGCTTTGTTACAATCTACAGGGCAGTAATGGGAACTATGGGCTGAATGTTATGGCTGACCTCTGTCACCTCCCTCCTAAATTGTTGTAAAAATGAGGGAGTGTGTGGGTGAGGGATTATTGTTACTTTAATTATTTTCTAGTCTTGAGAAATTAATCAGTGTCCCCATAACTGTTTACGTTAGGCCATACAAAAACTGATCCCAGCATAGACAGCTAGTCCAGCTGTTCATAGATGTTGAAAGGAGCCATCAAGAAAATCTAGGAGACTCACGAAGAGCGAAGCTCAGGATATTTTCCTAATGACCTGTAACTAGTCACAAATGAACTATTTGGTTTGTTTCTTCCTCAAATTTAGCTTAATCCATGACCTTTGCTCAGAAACGAGGGGGTTTAAAAATGTGCAGTGACTCTAACCCCTTTGAAAATAGAGGTTTTCTTTTAGGATGAAATGAGTGTTTCTACTAACTGATAAATATGGCCACAATACAGAGGGCTGGATTCTTGGGGGGACCTGCTTTATTTAGCAATACGAAAAGTATGTAAATTGCATCAAACTGTTTTATGAAAATAAGGCGATGCAAGTTTGCCCTCAAATATATATTTTTAATATATTCCTCTCACAGTTTTGTTTATACTAATTCATTTCATATTATTTATCAGAAAAGGGCCTACTACACACTGTAAACCCCAAGCTAGTCACAGTGGGGATTTATTCATTCATTTATCCAAATATTTGTTGAAAACCTACTATGAACCAAGTGTGTCAGTTGAGATCCCCCAAAAGCAAGGATGTGGGTGCAGGTAATTTGTTTGTGAGGTGATCCCAGGGCGTGAGACAGGGAAGGAAGGAAAGTCAACCAAGTGTGTGCCCACTAGTGGGACTCACTGTGGGCAGTGGGCCATTTGAGAAACCATGGGGAGCAGGTCTCAGAATTGCCCACCTGGAGGCTGGGGCATTTATTCCTGCCCCTCATTGATGGAGAGTTACTCTTGGGGGTATTAATTTGTCTGCTCTCCTCTAGTAAACACCTACCTAGAAAGAAGCAGGTACTTGAGTTGAGAAGCTATCAACTTGCAGGAACTTGTGTACCTCAGCTGCAGGTGAACTCAAAGGTGGACCCAGGTGACATGGTATGGAGCATCCTCGGTGTCTGCTGTATCACACTGTGCTAGAGCTGGGAACATAGTGGTGTGCAAGGCAGATTGCACCTCTGCTGTCTTTTAGGAATGAAGACTGACCCTAAATATACCCCCACTGCTTGTGCTCTTAATTTTCATCTGCATCCCAGAGAATGTGAACCCATTGCAAATAGGGCCTTTTATAGATATTAATTTTAGGGTGTGGCCCAGCTGAAAGGGGGTGGGTCTTAATCCAGGTTATTGGAGCCCTTTAGAGAGAAGAAATTCAGGGAGAGTAAGATAAAGTCACTGGATGTGGCTCAAGTGATTGGGCTCCCATCTACCATATGGGAGGTCCAGGGTTCGATTCCCAGGGCCTCCTGGTGAAAAACAAGCTGGTCCACGTGGAGTGCTGGCCTGCGCAGAGAGCTGGCGCAGCAGGACGGCGCAGCAAAAGGAGACACAGAAGAGAGACAATGAGAGACACAACAGACCAGGTTGCAGAGGTGGCACAAGAGATTGGTCAGCCTCTCTCCACTCTGGAAGGTGCCAGGATCAGTTCCTGGTGCCGCCTAAAGAGAAGATAAGCAAACACAAAAGAACACACAGAGAGCAGCCAGAGAGCAGCCAGAGAGCAGCCAG
>JAQZBX010048709.1:0-20125 GCA_029593785.1 Cabassous unicinctus
GATGCCCACTATCACCACTCCTATTTAACATTGTCTTAGAAGTACTTGCTCGAGCACTGAGGCAAGAAAAAGATATAAAAGGCATCCAAATTGGAAAAGAAGAAGTAAAAATTTCATTATTTGCAGATGACATGATCCTATATGTAGAAAGCCCTGAGAAATCTACAACAAAGCTTCTAGAACTTATAAAGGAGTTCAGTAATTTGCAGGCTGTAAGATCAATGCTCAAAAATCAATAGTATTTCTGTACACCAATAACAAGCAATCTGAGGAGGAAATCAAGAAAAAAATGCCATTTACAATAGTAACTAAAAGAATCAAATACCTAGGAATAAATTTAACTAAAGATGTAAAGGACTTATATACAGAAAACTACACAACACTGTTAAAGGAAATCAAAGAAGACTTAAATAAATGGAAGAATATTCCCTGTTCATGGATAGGAAGACTAAACATCATTAAAATGTTTATCCTACCCAAACTAATTTAAAGATTTAATGCAATCCCAATAAAAATCAACACAGCATTTTTTAATGAATTGGAAAAACTAACTACAAAATTTATTTGGAAGGGTAAGAGGCCCCGAATCACTAAGGACATATTGAAAAAGAAAAATGAAGTTGGAGGGATCACACTACCTGACTTTAAAACATACTGCAAAGCTACAGTGGTCAAAACTGCATGGTATTGGCACAAGGATAGACATACCGACCAATGGAACCGAATTGAGAGTTCTGATATAGATCCTCACATACACAGTCATCTGATATTCGACAAGGCCACCAAGCCTACTCAGTTGGGAGAGAATGGCCTCTTCAACAAATGGTGTTTGGAGAGCTGGATATCCATATCCAAAAAAATGAGAGAGGAATACCATCTCACACCTTATACAAAAATCAACTCAAGATGGATCAAAGATTAAATATAAGAACCAAGACTATTAAGACCTTGGAAGATAATGTATGGAAGCATATACAGGACCTTGTAATAGGAAATGGATTCATAAACTTCACACCCAAAGCATAAGCAGCAAAAGAAAAAATAGATAAATGGGATCTCCTCAAAATTAAAAACTTTTGCACCTCAAAGGATGCTATCAAGAAAGTAAAAAGGCAGCCTACCCAATGGGAGAAAATATTTGGCAACCATATCTCTGATAGAAGCCTAATATCCTGAATATATGAAGAAATCCTACACCTCGAAAATAAAAACACAAACAACCCATTTAAAAAATGGGCAAGTGACCTGAAAAGACACTTCTCCAAGGAAGAAATACAAATGGCTAAAAAACACATGAAAAGATGCTCAACATCACTAGCTATTAGGGAAATGCAAATCAAAACTACAATAAGATACCATCTTACACCCATTAGAATGGCAGTTATTTAAAAAAACAGCAAACTATAAGTGTTGGAGAGGATGTGGAGAAATGGGAACCCTCATCCACTGCTGGTGGGAATGTAAAATCGGTCCAGCCATTGTGGAGGACAGTTTTGTGGTTCCTCAAAAACTAACTATAGAACTTCCATATGACCCAGCAATTCCACTGCTGGGTAAATACCCAGAAGATTTTAAAGCAAAGACATGAACAGATTTATGCACACCAATGTTCATAGTGGCATTATTCACTATTGCCAAAAGTTGGAATCAACCCAGGTGCCCATCAACAGTTGAATGGATAAACAAAATGTGGTACATACATACAATGGAATATTACTCAGCTGTAAGAAGGAATACAGTGCTAACACACGGGATAACATGTATGAATCTTGAGGACCTTATATTGAGTGAAGCAAGTGAGACATTGAAGAATGAACAGTACATGACTTCACTGATATGAATTAAGGAAATTGAGCAGTCTCAGAGAGCTATTGTCTGGAAGATAGGTTTACAAGAAATAGAAAGAGAGGAGAAGGTTGTGAGCCAGCACCCATATGGACGTAATCTATGGTAAGGTGAAAGAGTATAGCTGCATATTGAAGGGATAGGACAGGAGGGTAGTGATATTACTGGGTTGAGTGGTGCAGGGTTGACAGATGGGTAGATTGGGAAGGGTGGGTTAGAAGGTCCAGGATACTGGGGGGAGAGTTGGGAGAGGGACCAGGTGAATACTGGGGATTTGTGGGTATATGGTTGAAAGTACAAAGTCAGGAATGCTCTTATGGCAATATGACAAGGGAGGGTTACTGGTTTAGGGTGTTAGATGGGGGGGCATTCGGGACAGGGTACACCTGAAGCAGGCTTCCAGGGAGTGTGTGAATGATCATTTTGTCATAATGTGTTGTATCAGTGGGTGGAGACCCACATAATGAGTGGGAAGGAGTTGGACTCCCATCCTTGGGAGGACCAATTTGTGTAGAAATAGACAGGCAGGAGTCTCTCAAAGCAAGGGCAGTTCCTAATAGGGGAGGACAAACCAGTGTGTCAAGACCTCAGGCT
This sequence comes from Cabassous unicinctus, assembly GCA_029593785.1. Taxonomy (NCBI): domain Eukaryota; kingdom Metazoa; phylum Chordata; class Mammalia; order Cingulata; family Chlamyphoridae; genus Cabassous; species Cabassous unicinctus. The sequence goes on from JAQZBX010048709.1 coordinate 2,440, forward strand.
TGTTGCATGTAACTATGAATCTTGTCATCCAACGGGTCAAGCCAGGGAGTCGCCGTGGGCCCTGGGAGGATAGGGAGAGAGGAATAGAATGATTGGATCAAACAGCGTGTATTTAGTATTCAGTGGGATTGTTCTGCATGATTTCTCAGTGATGGACACAGGACATGGTAAATATCATCAAAATGTATACAGAAACAAAATGATTCAAATGACTGCAAATTTCTCATCAGAAACCACAGAGGCCAGAAGACAGTGGACCAACATCTTTAGAGTGCTGACATAAAATGTCAACACAGAATTCCATATTCAGCAAAAATATCAGGAATGATAGGGAAATAAAGATATTTTAAGATAAAGAGAAACTAAGAGAATTTACTGTCAGCAAAGCTGATCTAAGAGAAATGCTAAAGGAATGCTTCAGCATTCCTTTCAGCATTCAAGATGGAAACTTGGAACTTCAGGAATTAAGTAAAAGCAACAGAAATGACAAATATCAAGGTAAATATAATAAACTATTTTTCTCTTCTTAAGTTCTTTAAAATATGTATTTCAATTAGAAGTAAAAATTATACTATTGCCTGATGACATTTCCAATGAATGGAAATATAATATATATATGAAAACTATAACATAAGGGGGAGGTGTAAAGGGAACTACATGGCTATAAGACTTCTGCGTTTACTAGAAGTGGTAAAATATTGACTCCAAGTAAACTGTGAAAGATTAGGTATGTATAATGTAATTCCTGGAACAACCACTAAAAAATACAGACATAAAGCCAATATATAAATTAAAATGTAATGCAAAAGATGTTCAAATATCTAAAATGTGGCAGAAAGGAGTGAATGGAAGGATAAAAATCAGAGGAGAAAATACAAAATGGAAATATAAAATGGTAGACCTAAATCTAATCATAACAACAATTTCATTAAAATGTAAATATCTAAACATAGCAATTAAAAGATAAGATTATCAGATTGGAAAAACAAAAGGGCTCAACTATATGCTGAACAAAAAAAACCACTTTAAATATAATAATATAGACAGATTCAAATTAAAGGAAAAAAGTAAAGGGATGAATAATGATATAACATGAAAACACTAAGTAAAAAAAATTAAGAGCAGCTCACTTTGACTATCAGTCAAAAGTAGACTTCAGAACAAGGAATATTCAAAGGATAAAGAAAGACATTACATTAATATAAAGGAGTCAATACATCAAGAAGATATCACAATCCAAATATGTATGAACCAAATAGAACTTCAAAATACATGAAGCAAAAACTGATAGAAAGGCAAAATATATCCACTTTATGCTTGAAGACATCAAAACACCTCTCAGCAATCAATAGAACAAGTATAAAACCAGCAAGAATTGAGAAAACCTAAGTAACATTATCAATCAACTTGAGTTAATTGACATTTATAAAAACAATTCCACCCAACAAAAAGATAATAGACATTCTTTTCAAGTGCACATGGAGCCTTCACCAAGACAGACCATATTCTGAACCAGGGATTGGCAGGCTATGACCTGAGGATAAATCTGGTCCACCACCTCTTTTTACAGTCTCAATGGAACACAACTATGCTCATTTGTTATTTTTTTCTATGGCTGCTTTTGTGCTACAACAGCAGAATTGAATGTTTGCCGCAGTCACCATATGACTCTCAAATTCAAAAATAGTTATTATCTGATCCTTTATAGAAAAAGTTGCATATGCCTTTTCTGAGCCATAAAACAAACCATAACTAATTTAAAAGAATAAAAAGCATACAAAGTGTGTTCTCTGATCATAATGGAATTAAATTAGAAATCAATAACAAGGATATCTGAAAAATCCCCAAATATATGGAAATTAAACAATACCTTTCTAAATAACCCACTGGTGAAAAAGAAGGTTTTAAGCAAGTTTTTAAAATATTTTAAACTGAATTAATATGAAAATACAACATACCCAAAACTGGGGGAAGGGGTGCAATAAAAGAAGTGCTTAGAGAAGAAATTATAAAAGAAGAAAGGTCTCAAATCCACAACATAAGATTCTACCTTAAGAGCAAATTAAGCACAAAGCAAACAGGAGAAAGAGAAGAGCATAAATCAATAAAATTAAATAAATAAAAAATATATAAAATTAATAAAACCAATTTTATTAAAAGATCAAAAACATAGATAAACTTCTAGCCAGTCTGTACAAAAAATAAAAGAGAGAAGACACAAATTTCCAATATCAGGAACGAAAGAGGGGACCTCTCAACAGATACTATAGGCATTAAAAGGATAATAAGGGAATGCTACAAATAGCTTTATGGTCATACATTCAACAACTTACATGAAACAATCTGACCCCTAGAAAAACACAAACTACCAAAATTCACTCAAGAAGAAATAGCCTAAATAGTCCTATAATTCTTGAAGAAAATTAAATTTGTACTTAAAAACCTTCAAACAAGGAAAAGAACAAACCCAGAGGTCTAAAGAAGTTATGTAGATAGCAAATAAGCACACAAAAATATGCTCCACATCATGTCATTAAGGAAATGAAATGTGATTACACACCTATTAGAATACTAAAATTTTAAAAACTGGCCATACCAAGAACAGGAACTCTCATACATTGCTGCTGGAAAAGCAAAATGGTATAGTCACTTTGGAAAGTAATTTGATGGTTTATAATGAAGTTCAACACACACTTATAATTTGACTCAGCAATCTCACCCCAACATCTTTATCCAAGAAAAATAAAAACTTCATCAAAAAACCTGTATGCAAATGTTTCAGCAGCTTTATTAATAATCACTGAAAATTGCAAACAACCCAAATATTCAACTACTGAATGGATAAACAGACTAAAACACCTATACAGTGGAATAACATTTAGCAACAAAAAAGAACAAACTATGGATGTGTGCAACAACTGGATGTGTCTTGAATGCATTATGCTAAATGAAAGAAGCCAGACTCAAAAGGCTACAGATGTATGATTCTATTTCTACGACTTTCTGGAAAAGGAAACACTATTGGAAAAGCGAAAATATGAGTGATTGCTAACGACTGATGATGGGTGAAGGGGTTGATTATAAATGAGCAGCACAAGGGAATTTGGGGTGATAATGGAACTGTTCCATACCTTGACTGTGGTGGTAATTAATGACTCTATGCATTTGTCTAAACTCATAGAACTGTATTGGAAGTAAAGTGAATTTTAATGTAGGTATATTAAAAATATATAAAACGGGAAAAAATGAAATGGATATAATTACATCATTGAGTTTCTCAAATGCTAGAAGGAAGCTTATCATCAGGTTTGACCATTCCTTACAAAATAAAATGAGCTGGTTTGAATACATAGTTGTTAAGGTCCATTTCAGCTCTGAAATTCTATTATTCTGTGGTGTCATAGTATATAAAGACCCACACTATGGGGGAAGGCATATCAAGGAAATCCCAATTTACCTTTACTGATAATGATAAGAAAGAAAATGCATTTCTTCTCTAGGTAAAATAAATACAGTAACTCTTCTGAATAGATTTACATGTTATTCAGAGCAGCATAGAACCTGCACACTTACATACCAAATATGAAAAATAGCAAGATAATTCTCCACATTTTTAGTTCTTTCTGCAGAAATTTTCCAATAGCTTTAGCTAAGGATTTCCCTCTTTTATCTGAAGAAATATAATTTGGACATTGCTTCTGAGGAAGCAATGTCAACGATTATTTAGTATTTCCTCCACTAGTCTATAAAGTTCTTACTGAAAAATAAAGCTCACCCCTGGACTCTACACCCTATGCACCCTTTGATTTTTCAGACCATTAAATTGGTCAGTACATCTTAGCTTGTTAAGGTAAGAATTGCTAATTTATTACAAAATTACATTTCCTGGAATCTGGTTTTACTCATTAAGTTTTCAAGTGGCAGGAGAACCTAAGCACTATCTTCTGGGCTTCCCCAACATTAAGCCCTCCTCCTGATGCTCCAGTGTTGAGATAAAGCAGGATCTCAAACTTGCAGGACAATGCTCAACTTCAGGGATCAGACTCTTTCTGTAAAGCCTATCAAGGTTCAAGTAATACCTACAGTTGCCACTAGGTAGTGCCCACAAGCCAAAGGCTTACTGGGGTGGAAAAAAAAAAATGGAAAGAAATAGAGAAGTAAAGGAGAGATAGATATCACTAATGTTGGTTGAATATTTACTTATTCCTAATAACAGCCCTATATGAGATAAGCATCAGCCTGATAGAGGAGGGGAAAATGTGCCCTCTGATTTCACAGTATGATGCATCCACACATATCTTCCTAATTTAATTTTCCAATTCCTCAACTAAATGTCTCAATATCCCTGAGGAGGGGAAATATGTAGTCATCAAGGTGATAAGACATTAAAAATGAATGCAGACAAAATCATTAACATACACTTCTAAATAAAAGTCACTGTATAAATTTCAACTTGGGTCTTATTCTACTTCTATAATCTACATTTAAGTTAGGATTGAAAATTAGATATTATTTTCCATGACCATCCCCTTTTACAGTAAAGAAGACTGAGGCTCAGAGGGTTCAAGTTCCCCACAATCATAGCATTAACCAAACTAGGATTCAAATCCAGATCTCTTTGATGTCAAAGCTTTTTGCCTTTAAATTAAACCACGAAGCAGGTGGGCAATGTCTTTGAATCATGACCAACTTTATGTAAGTCTTTCTGGGGAACAAAAGAAACAAGCAGGCCATTTTATATCTGGGAAGATGCCTCAATTCATATTTCATCCAAACTTTCCTTGTGACAGACAGGAAGTGAAGTGACTTGGCTAAGTCAGACACAGAACTAGGGCTAGAATCCAGTTCCCTGGACTTGATAAAGAGAAGAAGCAGGCATCCTGGAAGAAGGACGAAGAAATAATGAGGAGGCACTTCTAGGAAGAAACAGTGACTCCAAGCAGACACCAACATAAAAATCATTGCTCATATTTATTTAGTCCTCACCTCATAGTAAAGGGCTCCGCTGTAAAGTGCCCTATGGCGTGCTGTTGTTGGTTGCCTCCTAGCATCATTTTCTTCATGTTACTTAGAGCAACATTTATGCTTTTCTTTGGGGAATTGCCTCTCGTCTACCCTTAGCAAAGTCGTTGATATGGGTTTGACCCTGCCCTCTCTTCTAGGAGTGAGTCTTAAGTTAATTATGATATCCCACCCCTTTGGCCCAATGATTGTTCAGAGTTGTGTTTGTGAGTTAATTCAAACTTTTGAGACATAAGGAGACATTTGCTGAGGGCTTCTTGGAAAGAAGATTCTTCTTTTTGCATGGGAACTACCAGTAGGGAACCTCTTCCCAATTTAACAAAGTGTGGTATAGGATGTAAGGTCTATAATTGCTGTAACTATCGTTGCTGCCCTGAGGGGAGGGAGCCTGAGAGCATAGCTGAATGAAGACACAGCCAAGAGAAACGGAGAGAAATGGAGCTAGAGGACTGAGGACATAAACCACACCTGCAGTCACAAGCTAATGCATTTCCTTTATTTTTAAGTTAGCTTGAGTTAAGTTTGTTGCTACTCACAGCCAGAGGTATCTTACTGATATATCCCCATTTTATGGATAAGAGAATGGGGATTTATAAACTTCCTATGGCAACACCACTTGTAAGAGTAAGATTTGAACCAGAATTGTCTGGCTCCAATACCGCAAATTACTGTCTCCACATTCTAACATCCCAAAGAGAAATGACTCCCTCTGGCTTTAGATAAGATCTGCTGTTTAGTCCTTTCGCTATTGTGCTCTCCATGGAATCTCCTTTAAATAACCCCACCTAATCATACATCCACAAGATTAAGATGTTACTAGACTGATGCTATGAGCTTATAGGAGCAAATAAGATTGCTCTATTTGGTTCAGGAGTGAGATATTAGAATGATTCCTAGCCCAGGCCTTGATCACGTGTCTTCTTTAAGGCTTTTCAATTGTTTCTTATGCTTAGAAGCAATCTTCCTGAAGTTCTCTTGATATCACATGAAAATTTGTCTAGTCATTGACATTGCTGGGCAAAGCAGAGTCAAGGCAAACACTGTGACAATATGACCTTATAGACACACTGTTCATAGCATACTTGCCAAGAGGGTGAGAAATTGATCACAAACAAACCCACACATCATCTTGTAACACCTGCGAAAGACCATGTTGGAACTGCTCTGCTCTCCACTCACAGATTCCACCTGGGAAAGGCACCCAAATGCCCCTTACAAGGTGATGCTAAAATAGCTCATTGTCCACTTTCACTTAACCATACTTAGAAAAGTTCCATCTTTTCTAAGATGGAACTGCAGGATTTATTCATCCTAAAAATTAAAAAAAATTAGAAAATCAAGGGAGGAAAATGTTCATCAAAATACTTTCCAGTGAGATCCACCAGAAAGGTGTTCCAAAAATAAATTTTCACATACTATGTACAGAAATATGAAATCATGTATACCTAATGGAGGCTAAACTGCTTAGTCCCCTTGATGGAAATATTCTGTCTCACTCCCTCAAGCTTGTTATTCAAGCTACTTTTGTTCACTATCACCCTGACCTTTTCTATTTTTCTTCAAACACGTCTCCACCTCCATGGCCCCCTCCCTGTACATGACCTCTGTAGTTAATGGAATTTGAAAGGTAAACCCCAACAGCTGGGCTTTTAATGTGGGTTTTGCTATATGGTTTTCTTATTGACTATTCAAAATAATTTTAACTAGTTTTCAATTATTATGTTTGGTTTTCTATTTGTACTTTTAAACTAGGTCTCCCCCAGAAGACAGCAAAACAAGATAAGACTCTGCATTTTTCCAACCACATGACAGCAAAGAGCAGGGAGGAAGGGCGATGGGGGGTGTGTGAGAGTAGAAAACCCTGCTGAGGCATGAGTGGAGAAAGATGAAAGATAAAGCTCTAAATGGAACCACCACAGCTTATGTCAAGAAGGAAAGGAATAATGTCTTTTGTGGGGTTTAGAAATGGCTCTGGAGGGTAAGACCAAAAGTCTACAAATCAGCAACTTAATCCTCAGATAGACTGGGTGGTACTCTATGAAGAACAGTTATTACAGTATATTAAGAGTTCAATTCTTGAATTATGGATGAGGCAGTTGACATAAACAATAGTTTTTGTCACAAACACTAAAAAGACAAATCATTTCTGCTGAACTGTGCCAAACCTACCTTTCTCCAGAGCTTTAGCCTGCTGAAGGAGCAACTGGTTTATATTTCAGACCTGCTGCTCAGGTGTCTCCCTGGAGCTACATAGAGGTGTCCATCAGGAGGGGTCACTGCTGTTGAGTCCCAGAACACCTGGATGACTCATGAAGAGGCAGTCCTGTGGAGAAAGGCTTTGAGTAGAAGAGCAAAGCCTGGGCTATACAGCTTCTTAGACTCACAGTATTGCTGCTGTGACAGGCCATAGAGGTCACTTGGTTCAAAACCCTTCTTTTGGGGAGCAGATATGGCTCAAGCAGTTAAGCGCCCACCTCCCACATGGGAGGTCCTAGGTTCAGTTCCCAGTGCCTCCAAAAGAAGACAAACAAACAACGAGAAGACATCAGCAAAAACAATGAGCAGACGAGCATAAACAACAAGCAGACAACAAGAAAAAACAACGAGCAGACAATGAGCAGAAACAAAGAGCAAACAAAGAGCAAAAACAACAAGCAAACAGATGAGGGAGCCACCCAGTAGGGGTCCCTTCTTTTCCGGTTGGAGAGAGAAAGACTCAAGTGGTGAAGTGATTGGCTTAAGGTCACCACCCTAGTATATTAAAAACCAAGGAACAGAACATAAACCGACTTTTCCCCCCATGTATTGCTTGCTTTAGTCAATTTAGACAAATTTCCATAAATCAGATTAAAAGAATGTATTTCTTAAAAAATAGAACCTCAACGTTTAGAAAGGAACTTAGAAGTCAAATAATCAAGCCTCCCTTGCTGGAATCTCTGCTATAACATAACTCTTAATTTGTACCTTATTCGTGCTTGAATATTCTCAATGATGGAGAACCTATCACCTCCCAAAGCAGAATATTCCATATGCAGGAAACTCTAACGAGTTAAAAGAAATCCATCCTTATATGGAAGAGAAATCTGACTCCCTGAAACTTCCACCTTTTGACCCTAGCTTGAGGTCTGTGATCACATGGGACAAAACTAAACTCTCTTCTATGTCACAGTCCTTTGGTTACTTGACGTCTATAAGTACTCCTGTTATCTATTCTTCTCCAAACTACATACCCCAGTCCTAAGGGTTCCAGATTCCTTCCTGTATTCTGATCATTTTCCAAGGGACATGCAACAATTGATGTACTCCCACGTGGGGCTCACTGAACTTTGCACAGAAGGTACAGTCTAACCAGGGCTCTGGTTCTGGCCACCAGAGAAGCCCCTTGGACAAAATCAAGGTCAGCAATATACAATTTCTCTTTCCACCTCCCTTTTACTCCTCTCCTTCTCCCCCAAAAGGTAAAAATATTTCAACATTATAGGCCACAAGTCAAATGTCCAGTTGTCCTCAGCAGTATTCCAATTATAGACCTACCAAATCCAGATGAACAGAGCAGAACTGGAAGTCAAGAGCCCAGGGAGATAATAAAAAAGAAGTGGTGGCCAGTCAATTTCCAGTTATGACAGGCTCTCATCGATATTGCATGGTTGAAAGCTGCTTCTATCAGGCAGTTGACAGATGAAGCAATTTCTGAGAAACCTTGAATTTCATGAAGAAAACAAACTAAGAGTGATGCTAGCAACTTCCGAGAAATTATTAAAATATGAACAGATTTTCATCTCCATCTTTGCAGGACCATTTAAGCAGTGTAATAGCAGAATGGATTTTAGTTGATTTTAGTTGACTCTTTCAGGCACAAGTTTACAACTGTTTATAAGTCATGATTTAAGACACTCTGTATTTAGGAGTGATGCTATAAGTTAAGCCAACAAAATAACAAAAGGTTAATGTGGTAAAGTATGTGGATTAGTACATATTAGGATAACAAGCATGACATGAAAAAGCATGAAAGTAAATGATTCAGATGATTGACCAAAGGAATCATCATCATTCTGAAGTATATGGTTTCTCCAATATTTAGGCCTTTTTCCTTTAAATCACAATGATCCCAAGAAAACCAAGAAAGTAATCAGTGCCTGAGTTAAATGCTTTACAGCCAGTTTTTAAATCACTGAACTGTCAGTAAAAATGTTTTTCTTGTGACCATAGCATTGTGGTCCATAGCATTGTGTTTAATAATAAGAAAACCTGAGTGGTGGTGAAAAAGTCCAGCACCGTGTGGTTTTGAATGCTCACTTTGTGGGTGAAAAGGAGACCAAAGAGAAACTCTACACCAATTATTTTAGCCTCAGAAAGAAAACAGAAATTTCAAATACTTGTGCTACCTAAGTTTTATTTTGTTATTAGAGGGGGGTTCATGTTTTACTTCTCTCATGAATTTCCTCATCTAGTCAGTGTCATTCCCACCTAATTCTGTTTTACTTTTATATTTGCTTTCAGGAAGGTTTGTTTTTTATCTTGGAGTGTGGAATGTGGCTAGAAAGGTGGTTAGATAGGGAAGATCCTTTTAGTGTTGCTTCCTATCACCTGAAATTGACAGAAGTAGAGTGGACAAAAAATAGCATGGAAACGTGCTCTAAATAATTTCTAGATGAATAAGGCTGACTTGGACAGCTTAGCTCAAACTTCATGGAGGGCCCTCACGAAATGGAAAAAATAGATTTTAATATTAGCAAAAGTAAAGGATAGTTAGGAAGGAAAATCTTGCTGTTTAAAAAAAGGGGGCAGGGGACACTACAATAGAGGCCATGCTTTCAAAAGCCAATATAAATTACTTGGGTATTGGTTTTACAGTTCTTGCTCTCTGGAGAAAAATCTAAATGCATTTTAATATATAGATTTCCACCCCATTCCTCATCATCCAAGAATGATAGGTATCTACCTGGGCATAAATAACCCCCCACCACACACACACACACACAGCCTCAGCAGGGCAGCCTGCTGCTGTCCCTTCTCTTTCTTAGGAGCTGAGGAGGATAAAATGAAGCCCATGCAAGTTAACTCGTTTGCTGCTTAACATCTTTTCTCACTAATTATTGGCTAAAATGAATAAAACACTTAACCTGTTGCTTGACCAAATGTCAAAATCCCTGAATTCCAATGCAGTGGGAGTATCTGTGCATGATGGAGCAGGGAAAAAAAATAATAAATATATGCTTTACCTTAGCAAGAGTCACCAAGTTTTTCTCTCTTGCCAAGACCAGCGGTTCTCAAACTTTAACAAGCATTAGAACCACTAGGAAATCTAGTTTAAAATACACAATCCTGAGTCCCACGAAGATTTTGATTCAGTAGGTTGGAAGAGAAGCCCAGGAAACTGCATTTTAAATGGACTCCACAAGTGACCCTCAGCCCACACTTTGAGATACCTTGTTCTAAAAACCCCAGCATCCCACAGATATACTGTACGCAAAACAGCTTCCAATGATCCATGTGGGTGGTGGCATGATAGTGAATTTACAGGACAAAGATTCCTTTTCTTTGTCTTTCTTCTCGATTTCCTCCTCTCACTATTGTTTTTCTCTATCCTTGACACTTTTTCTGCCTTTCCCTTTTTCTACTGTGTTCTTCCTCTCTGTGCGCATTTTCAGCTGTGAATCATGGAAAGGAAAAGGATACAGAAGCAAAGGCTTCATTTGCCTTGACATTTTGAGCACAGAATGCCATTTTTTCATGTCCTTAAATTCAAAATTTTCCACAATTCAGGTGTTGATGGTACAATAACTCTCATTCATATCCATGAGTTCTTTTTCTCTCACTGCTGAAAGTATTGGAATGTACACAATGCAATAGGATGGAGAGGTAAAAGGAAATCAATTCAATACATTCAAGATTTATTGGAAGAACTGAAACTAGAAAACAAGAATATCAAGAACAAATTCATTAACTGATTCATTCATTCTTTCATTCATTCAAACATCAACTATATTTTTATTTTTTTGCTAGGCATAAGATGGAGATTAACAGAAATACAGTTTTCATTTTTATTAAAGAGTTGTTCAAGAAATATTTAAAAATCAAGAAAAGAGAAAAACAAATAGAAGACTAAAAAATGTTTTCATGGTATGTCAACTTTGTTGGTTATTCATATGTTATTCCCCTTCATTCACAAAGAATGTCTTCACTTCAGTCACTCAATCAATAGTGGGTGAACTCTTATTAAGTTCCTCATAAAAGCAAGAGAAGATGAGATATCTTTAACTATTTTCATCCCTTACAGTTACTATCCTGGTGTTCATAAATCCCTGGTGAATTTATTCTGGTGTTCATAATCCCAAGGAGTCCATGGATAGATTACAAGGGTCCATGAACTTGGGGAGGAAAAAATACATCTTTATCTTTACCAACTTCTATTTTAAATCTAAGAAATAAACCACAATAATATTAACAGTGTTTATGACTGCTAATAAAAATCACAAATTTTTTCCTATCATATTACAGTTACCACATATATGCTAAAATAGAGTTTACACACATCACTATTTTAAACTCTGGTAGTTTCCAGACCAGTTGCTAGATCGTTTTATTTAGTGTGTTAATAAAGTAGCACCTATATTAATATAACCAATTTTTCAAAATATGTTGATAGCTGTATTTTAGTATACTTTATTGCCTGTGGAATCTGATGCCCTTTGTTTTATGAATGTTAAATATTATTTTGAAAAGAGGTCCATAGCACAAAAAAGTTAAGAACTCTGGCTACAAGTTCTCAAAATTCCAATATTGTGTCAAATTAGATATCTATAAGAAAACATCTTAGCTTAGCCCCCCAAATGAATACCATCAGCGAGCACAAACTAATATTATGCCCTTGGCTTTTGAGCCATCATGAATGTGAGAGACATCTATCCCTAGAACGTCTCTGCTGACATTGCCCATTTCTTTATTCATTATCCTTTTCAAGAACATCCTCTAATTTAATTTCTCTTAGGAATTCAATGCCAAGAAAAGATACTCCAAATGGGTTTTATAGTTCCCTTAACAAAATAACAAGAACTATTTCTCTGTTTGTTTTGTTGTTGTGTTGGTGGTGGTTGTTCAGATCAGAGCTAAATGTAGTATCTGATTATACTGAAAATATCATCCCAGGTTTGGTGTAAAATGATCTCCCTTCCCTTTAGATAGTTCCTGTTATGCTATTTTGGCTGTCTTGTGTTATACTTTTTTAAAAATTATAAGTTGGCATTAAACCTTTTCTGACGTAGGAAGGGTGAGAATTATGAACAAATAAATCATTCTTAATGACTTTGCGGAATATTATGTAAGTCCTCCACCTACATATTGTCTGAGATCTCTCCTGTCCAGGAGAAAGGCCTTTAATAGAGTGCTTACTTCCCTGATATACCTTTTAGAAGCTTTCTGAGTCATCAGTGTTCATGAGCACCACAACCCTAATCAACTGCTAGAAACAAGGGGCTTCTGCGCCCGGATGTTACAAGTTGTTATGTTATGGGGGGCCAAGCAGGCCATGCCCACCACAGGAAGATTCCACCAGGCTTAATAGAAATAATCTGCCCCCATAACATTCCGGTGATTCAGTTCTCCCAAGCATTAATGAGCAGTTATGCAAATATTCATGAACTGCAGAAGGACGTTGCCTTTTAAAGAGTTACTCATGAAAATAGCAGGATTTTTTAAATCAATGTAATTGCCAATTACTATTCATTCTTCTCCTATCCTCACTCCGGTCCCTTCCCCTTAATCCAGATTCACTCACCTGATGGAGCCTCCCAGATGCTCCCAAAGGCTTCCCATCAGCTTCCAGGAAAATCAAAAGAATAAAGTTCTGAAAGAACGGCGTAAACCCAGGTGGGTCACTTCAACTCAGTAATGAGACTCCTAAGACTTCACCTGAATAAAGCACTCCATTGTCTCCACCCACCAGATTTTGTCTTTGGCCTGAGAGGAAGTAAAAGGTTTTCATGGTGAATTCCTCACGAAAAACAAGGAAAGCTGGGTGGTACAACGTCAGCCCTGCCCTTAACCTTCAGGGAGATCATAGGCATATTTTAACATCAATTTTCCAATGGAAATTACAAAGAACTCTGCCCTCTTGGGAGGAAAAATTGTAACCACAGTCCACACAAGGGCTCAACTTATTGTATCAATGGGTAGGAATGGTTTTCTGCTTAAGCAGTACTACCCAATCAGATTTTTAAAAATGGGGGGTGGGGGTGAAACAAAACAAACAAAAATGCTGAGACTGAGGCCTAATTTCAAAATCACCCTTGCAATCTATTCAAAGTGTACTATCAGTGTATTGCTATAATCACAGAATTGTGCATTCATCACCACAATCAATTTGAAAACACTCTCATTGGATTGTGTGGTGTGTGAATAAAACTGTTTTTTTTTAATCGACCTCTCATATTTTCCTTGCCAAGTCTGTTTATTATAATGATGATTTGGGTTTTACCTTGGAGTTATTATTTCTCAGTAAAAAATCTGTCTTTGAATAATTGACAGATGCCTCTCAGAAAGTTAGAACACTAAAAAGAGCATTAGTTCATTCAACAAAGAAATAATAAAAATTTTCTGTGTGTCAAGCCCTGAAATAGAAATTGGATATATTTTGGTGAATAAAACAGACATAGATGACCAATTTGGAGACTGTTTGGTTATTTTTTAATAAGGTTAAATATACATCACACTGTGACTCAGGAATTCCATTTCTAGGTATTTACCCAAGAGAAATGGATACATATGTCCACAAAAATACTTGTACAGGAATTTTCATAACAACCACTTTCCAAAAACTTGAAACAACCCATATGTCATCAACACGAGAATGGACAAGCAATTTTTAGTATATTCAGACAATGGAAGCTTCCTCAGCAATAAAAAGGAATGAAATTCTGGTATATATAGCAACATGAATGAATCTCATAGACATTATATTAAAAGAAAGAAGCCAAGAATAGGCAAAACTAATGAATGCTAACATTAAGCAGAAAATGATTTCTTCTTTTGGGGAAAGGAATCAACTGGAGATGTGCCTGAAGGAACTTTCAGGAGTAATGGAACTATTCCATATCTTATTGTGGGGGGTGGTTACATGGGCATATATAATTGTTAAAACTCACCATACTAAGCATTTAAAATCTGTCTTCTTTATTTTATGTAAATTATACCATAATTTTAAAAATAGTCTTTAAATAATTTTTTTATTTTTTAAAAGATACTTAGATTACATAAATGTTACACAAAACATATAGGGATTCCCACACGCCCTACCTCCCACACCTCCCACAACCTCTCACATAAACATCCTTCATTAGTGTGGCACATTAATTGCAACTGATAAACACATCCTGGGGCTTTGCCATTAAGCATGGACCATAGTTCACATTGTAGTCTACACTCTCTCCCACACAGTTCTGCATGTTATGTGATGATATAAAATGGCCTATATCTGTCATTGCAATGTCACTCAGGACAATTCCCAAGTCCTGAAAAAGCCCCCATATTACAACTGCTTTTCCCTCTCCCTGCCCCCAGAGCCTCCAGTGGCCACTGGCTCCAATCAATGTTGTAATTTCTTTCAATGCTTGAATCACAATATATCTGATCATCTGCCCACCTCCAAAACACAAAAAAACAAAACAAAACCACAAACAGATATAGTGTTGCAGTCCAATAGGGAGAAATTGACAATACACTTGCAAACAAGAAAATAGATAATTAAAAGTTATTGAGAAGTGCATTAAGTAATCAAACAGCATGCACTGAGAATAATGGAGGGTCCTTATTGATATGATTGTGGAAGGCTTTTCTGAGATGGCTTGAGAGCCAAAGGGTGAGAAGAAACCAACCATGTAAAGGGCCCAGGAGTAAGGAGAAGCATTCCAGCATGTGCAAAGGTCCTGGGTAAGAGACAGTGTGGTGGTTCCAGGGACTGAAGGGGCCAGTGTGGTTGGAACATAGTGGGCAATGGGAAGGCTAGCATGAGATGAGGCTAGGGAGATAGGTGGGGGCCAGATCATATAAATCAGATAGACCATGGTCAAGAATTTGGATTTTTTGAAGAAAGCAATGAAAAGTTATTTACAGGCTTAATGCAGGGGGATGATGTGATCTAATTTATACTTTTTAAAGATCACTTTGGTTGCTGGGGTGAAAATGGACTGGAGAAGCACATGTGCTAGGTAAGCTAATTTCTCTTCTAAAAGATTAGCCACTTTCAGATTGAATTTAGGTTGTATAAAGCAGTTTTACTCTATCATTTCAATCTTGAGGGCTTGAATGGGAAGTGTAGAAGGATAGATCTCTATTAATTAAAATGAGATTTTCTTCTCTTGCTCATTTTATTTTATTCTTGAACCCGAAGAGAAAATTACTCAAAAATACTCTACTGCAGAATGGAACTTGTCCATAAGATAATGCAGCCACTATTGTTGAGATTGAAGCTCCAGGGCTTACATTCAAAGAGCAAGGATAGAGGAAGACATTACACCAAGCAGCCAGTGCCATTACCTGGATCAACCTAGTATCAATGGGTGTGAGTATGGGGACAGGCTTACAGACAGATTTCAAAGCCAGATCACCATCGCAGGCATTCTTCGTATCTTAAAGACAAATGCCTAGGTTAGCATAAAAGATAAAAAAGCAATTTTCTCATCTCTTGTCCCCCACACCTCATCCTCCAACCTCATGAGGAAGAGCCAGCTCAGCCTGCAAAGCCAACATGGAAAATACCCATCAGTTCTGTAGCTGAGGAGCCCCAAGTGACACAGTTATTCTTTGCACCAAAGACTCTGCAAACATCCTCAAGTTTTCTGATTATGCACAACTTAGAATATGAATAAGATTCCACTCCCCCATGGGGTTACCTGATTAAACAAAAAGTAAAAGTTAGCAAATAGAGGGAAACAATGACACACTCAGACATATTATATCTGCAGTGGAAATCAATGCTCAGCAAACGTGTGGTGGGGAAATACACATACCGGGAGAGATCAAAAGAAAAAGCTCCAGCTGCTTAGTTTGTTTTTGACCTGTCAACCGAAGCAGGTGTCTTCTCACTCAGAAATTGGCAGGGCAGGGAACACCCTGCAGCCCAAGGTGACCCCCGCCCCCGACTCGGAGAGAAAAGTACTTGAGAAGAAACAGATTTCTCCAATCTCTATACTGTGCCAAATTACTTTAAGAACAACAAAATACATAAAAATAAGAACAACAATACTATCTAATGGCAGATCTTTGGGGCCCTCTTAGTTGTGGAGACCCTTTTCCATGTTCAGTGCAGCTTGTGTCCCTCCACGAAAGTCACTCCATCTGGACAATCACTGCTTATTCTACGCCAAAAGGGTATCACAGCCGCTTCAGCTCATGGCCTGTCATTGGCCCTCGTGTTCAGGTCCACACCAGAGGAAAACAAAACAACTACAGAAAATAATGTGGAAACTTCACATTTGGTCTCGAGTGTTCACTGGCATGTTAAACAACATGTCTGTACTCTCAGCTAAGGAAAACCTATTTCATTTATACTCACAATTATATATCTATTGATCACTATGCACAAAGTACAAGCAAATGAATAAATCATTTTCTTGAGGAAAAAAAGATTCAAAACAACCATTAACCATATTGAAGTATTACACAGTTCATCCAATCAGGCCATCTGGAGGTAGTAGCCTTTTATTATGGCATACGTTATTTGAAATCCAATTGGGTTTTGAATGTAGTGGGTTTTCCAGTTGTGTGTTGTACTTTTTTCCCCTCTTTTCTTTTGGACTGTATGAGGGACATACAATGAGTAGTTGACTAGATGGGAAAAGAAATCTATCAAACTAGAAAAACAACCACCAAAAACACCTCTGGTTCTGTCAGAAGAGTAAAATCATAGCATTGTGAGATAAGAAAAGTTCTGTCTATTTGGATGATTTCTCCAATAATCCTCACTCTTTTCCTCTTTTTTGTATAATTATGATAACAGCACCACAGCATATTGAAATGAATCATCTTCTATCCCCTCAAAGCCATATTTAACAGAAGTAACTCTGGGGTGAGACTCACATACTTACAGCCCTTGTTTATCATTATGAAAATGCTCGAAACCTCAACCCAAATCTGGCATCAGACAAGATCACAGCACAATGCTGGGAAATAAATGCCTTTTCACAGGAGGGAGCCCACATGAAAGCAGTTTTCTCTTCTTTTGTTCTGGGAGGAAAGGGGTATTTGACCACATAGGATGAAAGGCCGGGAACCTGGAAGGAGAAAGAGAAGTCAGGAACAGGAGGATTGGTTTTTCCTACTGGCTCATCCTAACCTTAGGCAGAGGTGTGTTTCCTGGAAGGTCCAGGGTAAGCGACATGAAGTGATCTCTAAGAGAGTGCTATTGTGGTTGGGAAAGTGCAGCGGAAGCGGTGCAGCCAAGGTCCTCTCTGTGCATTTGTTTTTTCTGGATATCATGCATCCACCATTGTGCATGTCCTTCAGCACCCACAGACTCACATAATCATTTTGCCTGTGAATTGCCTGGGTAGCTCTGAACTTAAGCTGGCACACTCCTCTTGTTTTCCTCCTCCACACAAAGTAAAAAGGTTATAGAAGTTGAAAGACATTGAATATATTACATATATACATATACTCAATGGATATC